>JAFVLL020030159.1:19438-104710 GCA_021397915.2 Tor tambroides | reverse complement strand
ATATATATATATATATATATATATATATATATATATATATATATATATATATATATTTTGTGCCTATTTCACTGAATAAAGTGCGTGTCTGTTTAATGAGAGAAAACATGTCCATGTCTATTTCAATAAATTTCATATTACATATTTTATTGGAACTTTATTATTATTTTAATGTAGCACCATTGTATGGAGGCCCAAACCTGCAGAAATGAAAAATGAAATTAAGAAATAAATTTAATAATAGAAAAAAATGACTTGATAAAACAAAGAAAAGATGCTGTCTATTGATTGTTTTTGTATTATTTTGGGGTACACAGACTTATCTCATTCGATTCAGGCTGCAAGCTCTAGTCAATTCTGGAAAAATACTGTTTATTTTGCTGTGGCTTTGTGGAGGTGCACAAATTCTTATTCCTGTCGACTCACCCCTTGTCTTTAGCGTGTACATCGGCTCCGTGCTGCAGCAGATACTCCACCACAGCCACACGGTTGTATCCCGCAGCAAAGTGCAGAGGTGTGGACTGCCTTCCCTCAACGTCTCTACAGTTCACGTACTGAAGAGCACACAGCTTCTACATGGAAAGGTGAAGAACAATGTCAGCTCGAACATGGGAATCTGGTATGATCAACTTCAAAATGATTTCACAGCTACACGGGAGAAAAAAGGTCACACTTTTTGGTGTATTTTTAGTCCTTACCTTTACGACTTCCAGATCTCCTGATTTGGAGGCTTCTAACAGCTGCCTGTCTGTATCAGAGTTGCCTGTAAATGCTCCCTCTAGGAATAAAATACTTTCTATAACTGCAAGCATGACACTTTAGCACTTTACAGGGCTCACAGTGTTAGCGTTTCACTCACATTTTTTGACTATAAATAGATGAGTGCGAACTGTAAAATGTATTTAGGAGCATGTGGAAATTAAAGCCCCCGCAGATCCTTAAGAAGTCAAAAAAAAATCATAAAAAGCATTCAGATCATAAAAAGTCTTAAATATTTTAATGGTATAACAAATGTCTTAATTATTATTTTAGGAAGTCTTAAATTTGGGGATGGGAACATAGGAATTGTCATACAGCCTTATGTGATCATTAAACTTCAAAAGGCAACGATTTCATTAAATATATATGATCGGCACACGCTTCAAAGTAAAAATGCGTCACTTTTGCGTGTTCTACAGGCCCACAATTTCAGAGCAGCTGAAACACTGACGTGTAAGCCAATAGATTGCTTGTGATCGACTGTTGATCAGTTATGACGATGTTAACTTTATGGTGTTTATATTGTAATGAGTTGTAGATGGTTGTAAGAATGCATATTTTAACTTCCTCATCGGTCTGAACGAGCAGCCGGCAAACATAGACTTATCAAAATAAGAGTTCTAGTGTATTTCAGCCTTGTTTCTAATTAAAATTCCCACATTATGCTTAAAGGTTTTTTTCCTAGTTTTTGGTATTTTTGTTACATGACAAACTGCATCTGGCATTTAAAGACTAAGTACATTAATTAACACATACTGTATTATTCAATATACAGGTATGCACAATAATGTGTACAATAATGCACTATATAATTATTAAATACAGTGTACCTTTTGTGTCCAAATAAATTAAATATTTTAGCCTGCAAAAACACACGTTATTCATAGATACATTAGATACATTTTATTGCACCCCTGAAGTTTTTTAAAACTCTCCTCAATTTTTCAACACAGTGTATAATGAATCAGCATGAACATTCAGCTAAATTCCTTTTTTTTTTTTAATGTCACAGAAGAAAGTCATACAGGTTTTGAAGGACATGAGGGTGAGGAAATGGTGAATTTGAAATAAAGTCACCTTGCAGTATCTCCTGAATGCATTCATTGGCGAGCTGGGAGGGTGAGAAGCCCTGTAGGGAGGTGATGAGCGGGTCACATCCAGCACTCAGGAGCATACGACAGGTCTGCAGATGGCCGCAGTGAGCCGCGCGGTGCAGTGCTGTTTGACCCAGGTTATCTACTGCATTCACCTGCACAAAACAACAACACGCTGATGAAAAAATCTCCAACAGTACAATTAACAGAAAGAAGGCGGAACTATTATTCTCGCTGTAGTATTGTTGCTGCCGCCGGCGCCATGTCTTGGAGACACTGTTTCATTGTGGAAGCGAAACTACTTTGTTTGGGCTTCCAAAAGAGGACACAACTAGAAATCAGTGGTTAAGTTGTATTTACAACACTGTTCCAGAGCAGTACAATGCAAATATTAGAGTGTGTGCAACACATTTTACAAAGGACTATTTCCTGAACTTGGAAGCTACAATGTTGGCTCGCACAAAGGCTGTTTCTATAAAGAGGGGCAATTCCAACTTTGCAAGGACAGTCTGGCGCTTCTGACTCACAGCCTGTAAGTACATTTCTGCCACTGATGATTCAAACGCGAGTTTTGAGCAGTGTAGGGTAGTGCTTGTTGTTTGTCGTTTCTCCGATCACAAATGCAGACTTGGTAATGTTTATGCGGCGCGATCCAACGCGACAAAAAAAAGACAGTATAAGTCATTATAATCAGTAATTATGTCCCCACTGGATGCAACAAATGCCTCGTTTGTAATGGGTTTTATTGTTTTTGTGTGGTCGCGCCGTGAAACGCCATCACAATACGGTGAGGGGTGTAACATTTCCGTCACACACTTGAGGTATTCGGCCAATCACAATGCACTGGATAGCTGGCCAATCAGAGCACGCCTCGCTTCTCAGAACGATGAGCTTTGTAAGAATCGACACGTTTCTTAGAGGCGGGGCTTAGAGGAGCAACAATAATGTACAGTATGTGGAAAATAATGCATTTTTTGAACTTTAAACCACATATACACATTGCATTACACCAAATACACAAAATAATGTTCTTTTTAGCAACATCATATGACCTCTTTAAAGACTGATATTATTCAAAGATCATACAAACCCTTATCAATAGTGACATTTTAGGCTTAATATTAAGAAATGTGTATTGTGCACAAGCAGTACTCCAAATAATGTTTAATTGTAATTTATATATTAGTAAGTCTCGAGCGAGATGAGGTGTAATATGTTAATAGATTTGAACTATACTTAGAATGAAATAAATGCATTTTAAATATATTATGTTTTACTAGAGACGTCAAAATAATTCTTGATTTATTTCTGAGAGACACTGGATATTGAACAAGACAAAACACAACACAAAGGACCGGATCATGTACTAATGGAACATGTATTACAAAAACGAAATGGTCCATTTTTGAATTTATGTTCAATCATAGGTTTATGTATTTTCATTCCTGATGACCTAACTAGAGGCAGACACAATGAATGTGATGTTTAAAAACATCTGTGATGCCTATGTATAATTGAGTATGTTTTACCGCAGCTGTGAAAAATCTCACTTACCTTCGCCTCGTGTTTCACCAACACCTCGATAATGTCATTGTGTGACTTCTCAGCGGCAAGATGCAGAGGTGTGAGGAAGCTGTGTGAAAGATAGAGATCCAGATGTCACTACTGCACATGATATAAATTCATGTGTTAAATCCTTTGAACAATGTCACTGATTGACTCACTCTTTATTCTTCTCATTGACGTTGGCGCCTTTTCTGAGCAGCAATTCACAGATCTGTTTCCTCTTGGGATAGGGCGACGTGGAGACACAATGCTATCAAAGACAATCACAGAAATCTCTTTTATTCACTTCAAGTCCAATAAAACCCTCATCAAAATGTTCTTTGGATGCTCTGAGTTCACAGGTGTGCGGATATCAGATATTTTTTAACGTCTTCAAATGTGGCTCATCAAATAGGATTTTAGAGTTGGAAATATGCTTTTTACAGTTAATGTTTTGATCATTTAAATCATGACCCCACAGGTCGCTAAAGATTTACAAGGAGTCTCCAAGCTCACTCCAGTTTGAGGGTTATAAATAGGGATGAAACAGTATGACGATAAACCAAGATGCCATTTTAATATTTTGAATTATCATTAAAACAGTATTTGATTACCGAGATTTGAAAAACTCACGTAAATTAAGCAAAGTTATCGACAGTCTCATGCAGGCGGACCATTCATTGTTGGTTTCGTTTTGTTTGAAAACACGGCGGAACATAGTGAAAGGTTTTAAACAAGAAAATTAACGTTATTTGAATGTATCTCTGAAGGTAACCGACTGTCTTGAGAATAGTATCGATGGCAATTTCTTTTCATCTTTCCAGAGATTGTCTTATTATTTGGAGATACGAGGGTCTGTATTACTTTACTTGGATAACTGTACCTTGATAACCAATCACATTACAGCAGTGACATAACTGAATTTCAAACAGAGTTGTGCGACAGTCAATCGCCGTTTACAGATACTATAGAAATTAATGAGACGTGCTGTAAACTAAACCCTATCTGTCGCAAAAAGTCTGTGACTTCTCTTATAAAATGTCATTTTTTTTAATGTAAACTCTTAAAATAGTTCAATCCAAAACTATAATTTAATGACAAACAAGCTGAAGATTAGCCGATAGGCTGTCAAATCATTAAAAGATAAGCTCTTTCCTCACAAAAGTTGTTTATTCAGTGTAGTGAAGCTTCCCCTCCATTGACATCCATTAAAAAACGGCCTCTGGTGTCCTTCCCTGCGTACTGCCCAAGCGGCAACGTTAGCATTACACGTTATGCTTTTTTGGCTAAAGGTTGCAGGCTTGCCTTTCAGTGGCTTTCATCTTTCTTCCATATAAGCACAGTGCTACTTTGTTTACAGTGGTTACCGGGGAAACAGCTCTATTTCTGCTGTTCCATAAGCGCCACCTGCTGTCAGACAGTGGATTTTCATTCGGCCTGCCTGCCGTTTTTGGTCAAACCGATGCAAAAATCAGACCAAATTTTTATGCACATTTGTAAATTTTAACCGACTGATGAAAACTAAGCTAATGTGCATTCTAAAAATAGAAATAATTCATATAATAAGGTATCTAGATTACGTTGTAGGTTACGTTGTAGTCATCCAACCAACATTTTTTTGTTGATTTAAAATCCGGCCATTGTTAATGTCATTATTATAATGTTTCTGTTGCTGCATTGATAACAAACATAACTTTTTTTAATGGGGGTCATTAAAAATTTGGAATGTTAAAATAGGGGTCCTCGGGAAAAAAGATTGGGAACCACTGCTTTAAATATAATGAGATAAATAAGATGTTTTTGTTGAATTTCCAGAAAAAAATACTGGTCAAAAGTTTAGGGTCAGTGTGATTTATTTATTTTTTTTTAATGAATAATTTTTTTCAGAAGAAAGGCATTAAATTGATTGAAAGTAAACATTTCTAAAAAAAAAAAAAAAAAACTATTTCAAACAAATGCTGTTCTTTTGAAAGGTATCACGGTTTCCACAAAAATATTAAGTAGCACAACTGTTTTTATCATTAATAATAATAAGAAGAAATGATTCTTGAGCAGCAAATCAGCGTATTAGAATGATTTCTGAAGGATCATGTGACACTAAAGACTGGAGTAATTACATCACAGCAATAAATTACATTTTAAAATATATTCAAATAGAAAACACTTATTTTAAATTGTAATATCATTTCACAATATTACTGTTATACTACATTTTTTACAAAATAAATGCAGACTTGGTGAGCATAAGAGATTTCTAATAATTATTATTTATATTCAGAGTATTTATTAAATAACTGTGCTGATACCTATAATAGATACAAAATAAAATTGTATTATAAAAAATATAACATTAAAGCAGTCCTTACTAGGGCTGTTTCTTGGGTTAGAGGGTGTTTGAAGTTGATGGTCTCGAGGGAAAGGTGTTTTTTAAAGCGGGCCATGTCCGCCTCACGTGCCGCCTGCAGCAAAGTATGACCTCTGAACTCATCTGCAACAAAGAGCAACACCCCGTCAGTCAATGACGAACCAAACAAAACGAGAGCTGGTCTTTGTAGCAAACACACGCTTACATCCCAAGCGCTCTTTCAGCAAGGCGGTCGGGGCCAGATCGATGGCACTATTGTTGTGGCAATTGAGGAAGGTGGGGTCGGCGCCGTAGCTGAGCAGGAGCGAACAGACTTCCACTCTGTTTTTTGAGGCTGCCTCGTGTAAAGGAGTGAACTGCCACAGGTCCATAGCGTTCACACAAGCACCATGCTGTGTAAAAATGAACAGATGGAGTGTAGTTACCAATTCGGCTAAAAGCAACCACTTCAGAACATGACAACAGAAAGGAAAAGTGTGAAAAAAATAAAATGAACCTACCTTTACAAGCAACTCAGCTACCTCATAATGACCATATGAACAGGCATTATGAAGAGGCACAAGATCACTGTTAACACAAGACCAAACGTAAGACAAGGTTTTGCGAGTAGATTAATGAAAAAAGATTTTAGAATTTTGACTGCATAGCATTTTTATGAATGTTTGGGTTCCAAGTTAGGTAAATAACTTTGAGTCAAGGGGATAATGCACATGGTTTTGAAAATATATCCATAACTATACATGTTAACATGAGACTAGTATAATCGAATACTAACCTCATCTGTACAAAGTTACATCAGTTTTTCAACTACGGATGCATAGATATTAAAGGAACAGTTCACCTAAAAATGTAAAAATGCCAAAAATTTGCTGAAAATGTGCTCACCTTCAGCCCATCCATGATGTAGATGAGTTTATATCTTCATTGGAACAGATTTGGAGAAATTTAGTATTACATGACTTGCTCACCAATGAATCCTCTGCAGTGAATGGGTGCCGTCAGAATGAGAGTCCAAACAGCTGCTAAAAACATCACAATAATCCACAAGTAATCCATACCACTCCAGTCCATCAATTAACATCTTGTGAAGTGAAAAGCTGCATGTTTGTAAGAAATGAATCCATCATTAAAACATTTTTAACTGTTGCTTCTGGCTAAAATATGAGTCCTCTCTCCATAATGCTTTCTCCTCATATCAAGCACTGTTTACAAGAGAAAACAGTTCTAAAAAAAACTTGGTGGATTTTGATGTGAGTGGACACTGGAGGAAGCATTATTATGGATTATTTTGTCCAGAAGTGATGGTTTAAAGTTAAAATGCCTTAATGATGGATTTGTCTCTTACAAACATACAGCTTTTTCGCTTCACAAGACTTTAATTGATGGACTGGAGTGGTGTGGATAACTTGCGGATTATTGTGATGTTTTTATCAGCTGTTTGGACTGTCATTCTGACGGCACCCATTCACTGCAGAGGATCCGCTGGCGAGCAAGTGACATAATGCTAAATTTCTCCAAATCTGTTCACATTAAGAAACAAACTCATTTACATCTTGGCTGGCCTGAGGGTGAGTACATTTTCAGCAAATTTCAACTTTTTGGGTGAAATACTCTTATAAACGTCTGGCCAGTATGGCCAGAATTACAATTCTATATTCTTTTGTTTAAATAAATGAAATATAAAACACTAAAATCAATCATATTAACTGCTACAAGCAACAACATTATAATGCACTGTACGTAAAATGAAAATGGGCTACAACTAACGATTACTTTGATAATCAATGAATCTGTCTGAAAATGTATTCGATTAATAATGTAATAGGATGATTAATCTAAAAATTATTACTCACAAAATTATCATTTTAATTGCAAATTTAATTCATTTTAATGCAATATCCACCGATACTGATAAAACAAAACAAAAATTCTCTTATCAGCCCGATAAAGCATTATGGTACTGATAATACTGTGCATCTCTCTGTAAAGCTGCAACATTCGCACAACACGCACAAGCATTCAAAAAAGACTGGAGTTATGCCTACAGAGCATCTTGACCTGTAGACTTCCATTATGAGTGCTGCACTGTAAACTTTTTACAAACTGAATTTCTGTGCTAAGTGACAGAATAGAGCTTAACTTGTACTGCACTTTAGGTCACACTGAAGACACACATCGTACCCTTTGTCTTTAGCGTGCACGTCGGCTCCATGCTGCAACAACAGCTGCACTGTCTTCACACGATTATAACCCGCGGCCAGATGCAGAGGCGTGGACTGAAACCAACAAACAATCCATTCAGAAACACATATGCAAACTATTTATTCAAATGAAGAGGCATGCAGAACGTGGACCAATTACACATGAAATGCCTGGCAACATTATGTGCTTTATGTGAGTGGCTCAGCAATGATAAGAACATTTGAATACGGTTATACATTAACAATCACACTATACGGAGCTAACATTAGCATATATAACTCAATAACTCACCTTCCTTCCATCACTAGCGTGACAGTTCACATTTAATGGTGTGAGGAGGCTCATCAGCTTTTCTTCATTTCCACTTCTGTATAAAACCATTGAGCGCCAAGTCAATTAAAGGAACAATGCGAGTCACGACAGCAATTTAGCTCAGCGATATTCATCTCTCCTCAGGTCTCCTGAACCATTTTCAGCTTAAATTGTTATTACCTTGCACTCTCGAGGAGTTCATCCTTTCTATAGTCACCTAGATTTAAGAAAGAATGAAGTGTATTAACATAAATGGAAATCTCGTTCGGGCCTAAACGAAAAGCAGAGTCACCAGGAGAACATGTCTGTCTGGAGTAAATTGGCAATTACTAGCCTTATAAACAAATAGAGCAAAAAGAAATGGGAATTATAGGAATCAGAATAAAGTGTTTCAAAAAGATATATAGGGAACTATATAGAGAAACCTTTATTAATCAGATGAAAATTAGCTTTTTATTACATTTTTAATTAATTTTAATCTATTATTCATCCATATCCTGCCCATTGTTGTCCTCCAAACAATGTGCAATTTGAAGGCAATGAAAACAAATATAGTAAGCATATCTATGCTGGAAATTATGTACAAAAACAGGGTTAAAATATAAATATTACATTCTAAAGCAAAAAACAACTGATTGCTTATTATTTTTAAGACAGAAGTTAATCTAAATAAAAACAATACAGAATACAGAAAATATAGACAGTATATAATGACAATATAGAAAAACAAAAGCACAGATTAAACAGCACATTTACTCATCTGAACATAGAAATTATATTACAATAGTCATTTTACTTCTCTATAAAAATACCATTGCATCTAGGTTTAAAATTCTACAAATTACTAACAACAAATATTCTAAAAAATGTACTATTTTACTGTACTTGTTCACTGAAGTCTGTGAATTTTAACAGAGACTTACTTGCTTTTATGCAAATTGGAAATAATCTTGTGAATTTTAAAATTTTACAGATAAGGCATTTTAAGATACAGGCATAAAATGTAAATTACAGGCTGAGGAAAACACGGCTTAATTGTATTAAACAGCATCTGCCAAGCTGTGTTAAACTATATGCTATAGAATCTGAAGCACATTCTCATGTTTAGGACAAATTGGGTCATGCACTTTTCCTGCATCAGCTCACTTTGTGATCTCCACCATATTTCTGATGTTTTTTGTACATAGAAATGTGTTATTCACTACTGTAATGTGACGTAACTGGTGGATATTTTTTGCGCACAGTGTGCAGACGTGATTAATCGAAAATTGTGGCTTACTTGTTGAGTATTTGTAACAGGTTGGTCCAAGAGACTAACAAATTAGTTTGGTGAGTATTTTGGACCAATTTGTTAAAAATAATCCCTTTAAAAGAATCATTTCTTCATGAATCAGACTACACTGTCCGCATGTGCATGTGTGTGCAACTTGTAATGACAATGAAGCATGTGTTTGTCAATTTACTGTCCATTTATCATTTCACAACAGCCAGTCTTCTATTTCATTATCTTCAATTAGACTGCAAACCAGTTCTGGATAAGAACTGGATCTTGACTCCCCACACTAGCAGAGAAGAAAGTGTGTATCCATGTCTGAGGTTCAACAGCTTACCGGTCAGTACAGCTTTGGTAGAGGGTTCAGCCAGATCAAGCGCTGTCCTTCCATCAGTGTTTCGGATCGTTGGCTCAGCACCATGTTGCAGCAAAACTACAAATGA
The DNA here is from genome assembly GCA_021397915.2 of Tor tambroides. Classification (NCBI taxonomy): domain Eukaryota; kingdom Metazoa; phylum Chordata; class Actinopteri; order Cypriniformes; family Cyprinidae; genus Tor; species Tor tambroides. Next base: position 94,717 of record JAFVLL020030159.1, on the reverse strand, counting down.
CAAACATGACTCAAACAGCTGCATTATACATTCAACATGCAAATGAGAAGCAAGTTTAATGTAGTTTTTTTTTCATCAAAACAAGCTGAAGGTATTCTGTCAACTTTATTACTAGGAGGCTTTACCAATGCAGACGTCGATCTTGCCCTTGATGGCAGCCTCGTGCAGCGGGGTGTAATTCCAGTTGTCTCTGGAGTTGGCATCGGCCCCGTGTTGCAGGAGCAGGTTGACGACTTCAGCGTGACCAAACGAGCAGGCGTTGTGTAGAGAGATGAGGCCACCGTCATCGCGGGCGTGCACATTTGCTCCGTGCTGAAGGAGGTAGTCCACCACATCTCTATGGCCAAAACCTGCCACAGAAGAGTGGGCCGTCACAGAGCCGTGGGCTTAATAGATGGACCGCTTCCATTAGGCACAACTTCAACATTACACTGTGATACTGGGGTTTTTAGGGAATATCAATCACTAAAATCTCAGTAAAATGCCATTGAACCATTTTTGACCGCCAGTTTAAGAAATACTGTCAATGAAAACAACATAGTTGTGTTTACAACATGTCCAATAGAGTATTTACTATTACAATTATCATCATTATGGGATGTGAGACTTATTTTCATGACAGAATTCTCAACATTTATTTATTTATTTATAATCACTGGTCCATTTTTCACATTAGCTATGTTTACATTATAATGTTACCGAAAACATGTAAAAAAAATTATAATAATCCATTTTATAATTTTATTTTATTTTTTTAAATAATACTTGTATTAATTATTTTTAAAATATTACAAATTGTATTTTAATAATTATTTTTAAATTAATAATTGTATTTTTATTTTATTAACTGATTTTATAAATTGTTCATTTGATTTTGCATTAATTTAAGCTTTCACTATACTTACACTATAAACGTTATATGTAAAATATATATAAACCATATTAGTATTTGTAGTTTAGTATACAAAAAACATAACGGTGTCTACGCTGCATTTCACATGTAAATATGTTAATTACAATGACAATATGTGATTTCAAGTGTATTAGAAAACTATTAACACACATAAGCACATGGTGTTCTCAACAGCCTACTTAATTATATATTTACAGATTAATTCATCTCAAAGACCCTATATATGTCCAGAATTAAGTGAAGTTATTGTCTTTTGTAATTAATTAATTATTAATGATATGCAAATACAATTCAATTTGGGATACATTGTATAATACCAGTGATACTGATGAACACTGAATCAAGGGACTGAACAGAAAATAATAGAAAAATAGACTGTAAGATTTTTTCTGAATAATTTAGAATCTTGGTTCAGAAAACGAAACGATTAGAACAGAATAGGAAGGAGAGTGGGACTCACCCGCAGCGAAGTGCAGCGGGGTGGATTTCCTCCCTGCTGTGTCCCTGCTGTTCACATTCTCCGGGCACACGAGCTTCTTCACCCGTTCCAGGTCTCCGCTCCTGCAGGCCTCGAACAGCTCCCTGGGCTCGGCGGACCCGGAGCTCTCCATGACCCCCGAGAAGCGACGGACCGACATGGACAAGCTATGGGCAGCTAGTGGGAAATGTGGAATACACACTATCCCAAAGGCTTGACATGAAGGCCGGAAAGAGGCGCAGATCTCCACAGTTAAAGCCTTTCAATAACAGCCATTGAAGAGAAGAAATGATTCGGCTCGAGTGTCTTTGGCTGTTACTGTACAGAGCTTGTCAGTCCAGCTGTATCTCAAAACCACAGAAATGAAAACAACGGATAGAATGGCCTGAACGAGGGTTTCGGAATGGGCGGGGCTTTGACGGCCCGGAACTTGTCTCTTATTGGTCAAGTAGTCACAGTGACCTTTCACTTTTTCTGAATTATTTTTATACATAAAGATTTTTTTTTTAAAGTCTTAATTAAAGAGTTATAAGCCATGAAATATTTCAACCAACTACGACGTGAATCACAAACTTATAAACTTTGATCTGAAGCAAAAAAATCGGGAAAAAGGGTTGGTGTAATTTGTTTGTTTCCATTCTCCAATTGGTGGAGATTTTTTCACTGTAGATTGGTGTAGTGAAGTAGTTTTTCAATGAGAATTCCACTCAAACGCAATTATTTAGAAATAAATATTGAATAACTGAAATAAAATCAATTACCCTGTGGAGAAAACGAATGGAATTTTAACATTTTAAACCTGACTGTTGTAGCCTACTATATTCTGCAAGTTTAACAGTGTATTTGTGTATATAAAACAATGCCAGTTTAAGTTTTCTCTGTTCAGATATAAAATGATTGTCCATGTTGTGGCTGAAGGAAACGGCGTTGTCACATGGTAAGTGTTACTTTTCTCAGCGTTGGTCAAGACTGACCAATCACAGTCGTTTGTGATCACTGTATTTGGCTTAAGCGTTTGATTGAATATTTTTATTAAGATTATTAAAACGAATGTAATTATTTATCAAGTCATTAATGTATTTAAGCATAGATTTAAACAATTCTGTATTTAAGTGCATAAACACATGTAGTAACACAAACAACGTACGGAGATTTTATTGGGGCTGATACGTGCATTCGGTTGTCTGAGCCGCATTGCGCCCCTTAGAGTAATGAATATCAGCTGACTCGGACTGAATGTGAGTATGATTCCCTGAATAATGTCTAGGAAGGCAGCTCACTTGGTTTGAGACACAGCATAGATCTCTCGTTACGCAATGACAGAACACCTCGTGTATAGTACAAACATAGAACAAGGAAAAACTATACTAAAATATATGATATACGTCATTATTAATGTTATTAACGCATTTAATGCCCTACCTGCACTGAACACCAGTTTCAAAAACAAAATGTAAGAACTCGGTGCTGCCATCTGCAGTGCAGTACCTGTTTTGTTTTGCTTCCATAAAAGTTAAACGGACAATGGGAGATTTAAAAATTAAGTTTCAATCCATTAAAGAATAATTCTTTGAATTTTTAACCACACAATAAAGCATTTTCTTTCAATTTATGTGAGTACATCATAAAAAGAATAAAACATGTCTGATATTACGTACTTTAATATGCTTTATACAAAACATCCTTAATGTTTCACACCATAAACATGTATAGTTATACGAAAATATTCATATCATTTAATAAAAAAGCATTCAAATTTTTTATCTCATCAAATGTCATATAGTCTTTTCCATAAAAATAACACTGAAAATCAACATTCAAAATGGGGGAGGTGGAGGAGGAGGTGGTGGAATAAATTTTCCTCCAGTATTAGGAGGAGGAGGAGGAGGAGGAGGCGGTGGCGCCATGGAGGCATTTTGTGGAGGTGGAGGTGGGGTTGGAGGTAGAGAAGACCCACTGTAAGAGCCAGGAGGAGGAGGAGGTGGAGGAGGAACAACTGTCTTGCCCTGAATGGGAGGTGGAGGAGGTGGGACGGGGACATTGCCTGGAGGAGGTGGAGGAGGAGGTGGAATAGCCATGTTACCTGGGTGAGGAGGAGGAGGTGGTGGAGGGTTTGCTGAAGTTAATGAGGTATTTTGGCCAGGTGGAGGTGGTGGAGGGGGAACCAGAGAACCTCCATACACAGAACTAGGTGGAGGAGGAGAGGGAGGAGGAGGTGGGGGTGGAGCGTCTCCCATCTCATCATCTGGGAGAGGTGGAGGAGGCAGCATGGACAGGTCGGGATAGGCAGGTAGAGATGGGGAACGGTCAGACATGAGTGGAGGAGGCGGTGAAGTTGGAGAGAGATCAGGAGGAGCTGAGACACTAGAAGCCACCAAGTCAGGCACTGATGGAGGAGGAACTGCGATACCCAAAAAAGACCTGAAACCACAGCAACAACAAGTGAGTTAATCAAAAGCCTAAATCCTAAAGCCTAAAGATTTTTGCCTAAATCTATCTGAATATAAACAGCAAAAGCCTTTTTATTACAAACCAGTTGAAGGTGCTGGTCTCCTGTGTGCCAAGTTGTAAGGACACAGAGTCCTCATTGTCTGTTTTTGGCTCTTCCTTTGGTGTCACAACATAATAAAAGGAAAAAAATATATATACAATTAGTAGTTTTATACTAGTGTTTTAAGCCAAAAATATTGTGCAAATCATTTAACCCCGGTTTCACAGACAAGGCTTAAGCCTAGTCCCAGACTAAAATGTAAGTCTGAGCTGTTTCAACTGAAAGAAACTTGCACTGACTGATCTTAAAGCACACCAGTAATGTTTTTTTCTAAGCACGTTTATAAAAGTTACATAAACGTCCTAATGGCCTAATCCTGGCTTAGTCTAAGCCCTGTCTGTGAAACCGGGCCATAAATTATTAAGTTAAGTAAATTCTATTACAAATATGATAGAGTAATCTTATAATTATTGATGAAAAACATTAAAAAGGACATTGGCAAATAGTTTTGTTTCAAACATATTTTGCTTGTGATAAATAATTGAAAATTATATGTATTACTTAAAATATTTTTATGTCAGTAAATACTATATATTTAATTTCAAATGGGATCGGTATGCTTTCATAACAATTTGAAAGAACTGTCTTCTACGTAAAATATTTTAAAATGTAATTTTGGTAAAGCTAAATTTTCAGCATCCTTTTTCCAGTCTTCAGTGTCACATGATACTTCATAAATCATTCTAATATGCTGATTTGCTGCTCAAGAAACATTTATTATTATTATCAATGCTGAAAACAGCTGCTTAATATTTTTGTGGAACCCATGTTACATTCGACTCTATAACGACTCTTTGATGAATAGAAAGTCCAAAAGAACAGTATTTATTTTAGATAATTTCTGTAACCATGTAAAAGTCTTTACTGTCACTATTGTTCAATTTCATACATCCTTGGTGAATAAAAGTAATAATTTCTTTCTTTAAAAAAAATAAAATCATTTAAAATTAAAAAAAAAAACTATTGATCCCAAACTTTTGAATGGTTGTATATAACATATATAATACAACATTATATAAAATACAGAATGCTATGTATTTTTAGGTCTAATGCAAACATTAGATTGCACATTTTTTAATATTACTTATAAACCATGTCCAGTTTACTTTTAATTTAACCACACAACAAGTGAAAAAACAGCAGTATTATATATTTGGAGATATATTTGCTCACAGTTTTGCTGCCTTCCCAGTGGCCATGGCCCAGTTTGTCCAAGCGGCTGTAGGATATGGGAACCCGTCTGTACGCACGAAAAGGCTCCAGGCCATTTGCTGGGGGAACCACCTTCTGAGTCCGGGGAACTTTTGACTGTTTGGTCAGCACTCCGATCTCTTTCCGGGCTATTTTCTCCTTGTACATGCCAACTGTCTGAATGTGAATACTGACATTAGGAGGTTATTTTGCCTATTTACAACTTTGATAAGATTATATGTCCTATTAAAGGAATAGCTCACCCAAAAATTAAAATTTGCTGAAAATGTAACAAATTTAGCATTGCATCACTTGCTCATCAATGGATTCTCTGCAGTGAATGGGTGCCGTCAGAATGTCCAAACAGCTGATTAAAACATCACAATAATCCACAAATACTCTTACCCATCAATTAATATCTTGTAAAGTGAAAAAAGCTGCATGTTTGTTGGAAACAAATCCATCATCAAGATCTGACTTTAAAGTGTCTCTTCTGGCCAAAATATGCAGTAAATCCTCCAGTGAAAGTCCATATATAACATATTTCTTTAGGACTGTTTTGGACTGGTTTTGCTTGCAAACGGTGCTTGATCTGTGCATATTTCTCTACTGATTCAAACAAGAGTTTTTCACTGGAGAAAGCAATGTTATGGATAGAGGACTCATATTTTAACCAAAAGCAAAGGTTTGAAGGTAAAAACATCTTAATGATGGATTTGTTTATGACAAACATGCAGCTTTTTGCTTCACAAGACGTTAATTGATGGACTGGAGTGGTGTGGATTACTTGTGGATTATTGTGATGTTTTTATCAGCTGCTTGGACTCTCATTCTGACGGCACCCATTCACTGCAGAGGATCCATTGATGAGCAAGTGATGTAATGCTACATTTCTCCAAATCTATTCTGTTGAAGAAACAAACTCATCTACATCTTGGATAGCATGAGGGTGAGTAAATGTTCAGCAAATTGTCATTTTTGGGTGATCTATTCTTTTATTCAATAGCACCAACTACTGTTTAATATTTCCAGCACTGTCCTGATTTGCCATCAGTAATGATCGGCACTGTATTTCAAGCGATCCTTTACGTGATAAGCGGAGCTCACCAGAGTCAGCAAGCTGACGGAGGACTCCATCTGTTTTATCTGAACCGTCTGAGCGTCTAAGAGTTTCAGCACAGACGTGGCCAGATTGTTTATCTGGTATGTGACACTGGCCAGGGCCTGTGTGGTAAGAGCTTTGGACTCTTCAATGACGCTTCTGGTATCCTCCCCCTTAAAGGTTAAAAAAAAAAAAAAAAATCATTTTCAATATTCAGACTCTTCTATAAATGTTTTTATGAATAACAACAGATGGAAAGAACTCCGGACTCAGTCCTGTCCTGCAAATCGAGCACATCTGAACCATTCAATCAAGTCAACAGTTTGAATACAAGTGTGTTATGTGTGAAAAATGTTACTTTTGCAGACAGCATATGGAGATACAAAGTACCAAGGCATGTCTAAATAAATATAATAAATATAAACTGCTGTTCAAAAGTTTGGGGTCAGTAAGATTTTTGAAAAAAGGTCTCTTTTGCTCACCAAAGATGCATTTATTTATTTTTTTAAAATATGGTATAAACAGTAATATTACAATTTTAAATAACTGTTTCCTATTTGAATATATTTTAAAATCTAATTTATTCCTGTGATGACAAAGCAGCCATCACTGCAGTCTTCAGTGTCACATGATCTTGATTTGTGTTCAAGAAACATTTTTATTACTATTGAAATCAGTTGAGCTCTTTAATATTTTTGTGGCTCCAGTGATACATTTTTTTTTTAGAATTCTTTGATAAATAGAAAGTTCAAAAGAACAGTATTTATGTATAACAAATCTTTTATAACATTATAAATGCCTTTACTGTCACTTATGACAGTGAATTGCTGAGTCAAAGTACTAATGTCTTAAAAAAAGAGAGACTAACCCCAAACTTAGAAATGAGTGTAATACTGAATATACTACTGTACTGAATATTATCATTAATAATGAAGACCTACAGATGATAGTATATGGATATGAAACTAACATACTGCAAATGTGTTGCATTCAGTATAACAGACCTTCAGGATACAGAGATGGATTCCTAGATAAACATGTTAAGAAAGGTTTTCATAGAGTACTAGGATTACATACCACAGCCTTGTTTAGGCATGTAAGCCGTCAGTACAGACAGCACAAAGCTGACTGAAAAGACCGGAAAAGAGGACAGCCTAAAGATAGGTGTTTCAGCAATCCATTTGAATAACTCAGAATTAATATAAATGGAGCTGTAAAATGAATTCTGCTTTTAGTGCGATACATGTATGACTTTTGCAAATGTAGTAAAATCCTGTTAAATCCAGTTAAAACTGTTACAAGAAGCAAGTATGTCATCACTAGACTATTTACAATGTTGTACTTTGTAATTTTTTTTTATATCAGTACATACTATATAAGTTTAGGCCTAATGTAAACATACAGTAAGAACACATAATATCCACTAAGATCTCTAAAATACTATATTAATGAGAAACTGGAGTGAAAAAAATGTAAATTCATATTACTACGAATGTAATGTACAGTAAAATATTCAAAAATGGCTCACATTGAGGTATTTGTTCTGACAGTAATCGGCCACCTTGTGCAGATTGCTGTGGTTGTCTAGAAGAGCTTTCCTTGCAGTCGGAGCCTCTTGCAGGATTTTGTCTATGCGTTCTTTACAGCTGTTGTCTCTCATCGTGCAGGTCTGCAGTATAAGCTGCTGGTTACGGCTCCTCTCCACTGACTCTGGTAAGAGTCTACTAAGGTGGACTAGAGAGCGACTGCAGTGAAGATGACAGGCACAAACATGTTGGGAGAGTGGGTGTGTTTGTAAAGCATTAATCTTCAGCGCAGACACAAGCTTCATGAATCAACAGAATCATATTCATAGGATATGATGATTATTTCTCTCTAAAATGAATAATATTATGTGCAATGTTTTGGTATATTTACACTGTTTGCTTTTTGGGAAAGAACAATGTCAGCATTCTTTAGTACATAACGGCAGATATATATATATATATATATATATATATATATATATATATATTTTTTTTTTTGTGGGGGGGGGGGGGAATTTAAATGGCATTTCACTTTAAAATATGTAGGAAAAAAAAAGTTAATATAAAAGTTAAAAAAAAAGAAAAAGAAATATAATTAATGTCATGGTCTGGCCACAAGAGGCCAGAATACAGCTAACAAAGTACGAGTGAAACATTCACTATTTCATTTCTTTCACAGGTTGTCAAGTTCATTAAAATACATTTGCGCCTGATAATAGCTAATTTAACAATCTTCTAGTGAGTCTAACATCTAAGTCTGTTCGGGAAATATTAAATATTTAACCATGCTATTAAACAGTAACCTGTTTCATGACCATAAAACTGGTAATTCCTCACTGAATGGACTTTTTCCGGTGATACAAGACAGAGAACTGTCGATCGGATACTTTTGAGGTTATTATATTGCTCTTAATGCTCTGTCACTGTGAGCTGTGCGTTTTAATGACATCTCTGATAGGAACAGCTCTTGCCCTTATGAACCGAGGCCTGATAGATTAGCCATCATATTTTGGCCCTGTGATTGATATTTAATGAGCAAAGTCTGTGTGCAACTGAGGTTAAATGATAATTGGTTATCATTATCTCTTATCTGCATGCCAGTTACGTGCATCACGTTTGTACCACAGAGGCAAATACTGTCATTTTCTATAATTATGCATGCAAAGCACTTTTATGCTGTATAAAGAGCATATCAGCCTCCCGTCTGCATATTCACTATATATGAAAATTATATATTTCTAATGTGTTACAATTGTATTAAAATGTTAAGGCTAAAACATTACAGGCTGTTAACTGCTCCCACGCTGACAGAAAAAGATCTTCGTGACTAATAGTTTAGTGTGTGTTGTTTTATCTGCTGTATCCAGGGAAGTGTAAATCTGTTCTACAGGAAGACTGTCCTGCATGTAGAGCTATTGGGAGAGTTCAGTGAAAAAAAACATCCATCCTGCAACAATATTGCCTTTGTTTGGGAAAGGCCCTTTCAGGGTGCTGCAAAACAATCCGTCTGACCTTTAAGTGTAATTACATTTGGGAGAAAAATTTAGCAGTATAAAACAGTGCAGCAGAAACATAAATGTAACATGATATAAACAAAGAAAATTAGTATAAACCTTTGAATTAGTCATGTAGATTGCTGTCAGCAATTTTTCAGTTGTAGGAGTGACAAATAACTTATTTCTTACCAAAATGTGATTACAATATTTTTTTACTCAGTCAAACTGCTCCATACTAAATTCAACTGCACATTCAACTTATGACATCCACAATTATTCTATTCTATTCCACTTATTCCTAAGGAAAATCTGTTAATCTGCATAAATGCATGTCTGGATAAATAATTAGCTTATTGTCAATGGTTATATAGTGGATCTCAACCAATGGTCAAGGTTTGGCTGGTTAGCAAGATCTGTTAGCTGCACTGAAAAAAAATGGTGTAGGATTTACTTTGAATCAATTTTCATTCAAAAAGTAGTAACTGCATGTAAAAGTAGTAACTGGTAACTTCCAAAAATGATAAAAAAACAGCAAGAATACAGAAATATATATATATATATATATATATATATATATATATATTTTTTTTTACAGTGTGGAAGCTAGCGATTACGGTTTTAAATAAGAATATTTTTCTTACACAATCACATCGATTCACTTCAGGAAGCCTTTATTCACCCTCCCGGAGCCATGTGGAGCATTTTTTATGATGGATGGACGCAGCTTTTTTGGGCTTCAAAATCTTCAAAACCCCATTCACTGCCATTATAAAGCTTGGAAAAGCCAGGACATTTTTTAATGTAACTCCAATTGTATTCGTCTTAAAGAAGAAAGTCATATACACCTAAGATGGCTTGAGGGTGAGTAAATCATGGGGTAATTTTCATTTTTGGATGAACTATCACTTTAAATTAGATATTACATTCTGTTTTGGAAACTCTTAAAGTTTTTAACGTTGTTTACACGTATATCTGGTGTTTTTAATATACTTAAAGACAAACCATTTGCATATTCATCAGTCAACACCATTGCCGAGTATTTTCTCTTTAAAACTGGGTGTACCAAAATCAAACAGTGTCTCAAACCTGCCGTTTCTATGGTGCGAACATTTAACTAATCCTGTCAAGGTGCAGGGCGGTGCTTTTCATATCTGGCCAAAGGTTTCTATTTACAGTGTGTTCTTGCAGCGTTGAGTAATGTAGCTAATCACAGACATAGGCCTGTTGATTTCTTGAACGCAATGGCCAATCAGAGGTGTTTAAATTAATCAAAATCCACTCACCACTCAAACGCTCAGTTTTGTTCAGTACTGAGTTCTGCATGCTCATGAATCCTTTCATTATAACAAAGTAAACACAATGTAAATAAGAGAATAACTCTCCAGTTTAGAGCTTCATAAATTATAACAGAATGAGACTGCTGTGAACTAAAACGAGTGACAGCTTTTCAGTGATTATAAAGGAAGCGCTCTTTGCACGCTTTCCAGGCTATAATTTAAATACATTCACTCACGGATTGGTTCTTGAAACCGCAATGAATGACATAGCGACTCCCATTAATCCAAGATTGCCACTGCCACTGTGTAGTGTTTACTACAGCATTTACTTCTGCTAACTGAGTGAAAGTGTAGCAGGTCTGAGATGGTGCAATTGAGTGGAGGTGGGGACTAATTTACATATTTATAGATCCGCATATACTAAATGAGGTACGATCAAGCCATTTTAATACATGAAGAAATTATTTTAATGGGAAAAACCCTTAAATATATAATTTTGATTTTCAATAATGAATTTTAAGGGACAAAATTATTGACTGCAGGGGGTGAAATGACCAGTTTTTCTCAGTCTCCTGCTGCTCAGGATGGTGTACGCCATCAGTCAATCAGCACTGTCATGATGTAATTTTCTAGCTGATTAGTCACATGGCATTTACAACTCAGGTGATTGGCTCAAAACGGTTTCAAATCACATAGGTGGTCCTCTGCCAGCTAAACAACTGCTATTGTGATGAATGAGAATGCTAACAGATATCTCTATCTAGAAGTTACATACCTCCCCAAAAATTGGTCATGCTGTTCTGATATGGTCATGGGAATATCAGCTTTTAAAAAGGAGGAGAAAAACATTTGATACTTGATAATACGGCTAATACTAGCCCAATATTTAGCCAAGTGTTTGTTCCAGGTGTCAGGCTGGTAGACCTATTCAGTCTGTTATGTGAGTGGCTTTGCCTGTCCAACTGAAACTAGTTGAGAACCACTATTATAAACAGCTTTGTGTTTATATGTTGATTGATGTAAATGAGAAACAGGGTTGCACATTCAAGACACATTATTGCAATCCCCCCTCCTGGCTTAATGTACATTTGCTGGATACTCTGAAATCACATTTCTCGTAATGTCAGTGAGAACCCTGCTGTTTTATGATTTTACCATACTAGAAAACACTGATGTATCCAACAATTGCTCTGAGATGACTTCATTTAACAGGAATATGTACAGCGTGAATCGGTGCCAGCCTCAGGGTTTCCAGAAACACTCAAGAGAGCTGCATGGGAGTTTGGACAGGCTGTTACAGCAGTTCTCTTTCTAAAAAGTCAGTTCACCTAAAATCAACCTAATACATCCTAAAAAAAACCTCAGCTTATACCCGTTCAAATGGATATACACATTCTTGATTCTTAGTAAGTAATTATTTACATAACCAGGAGACTCCCATTACAGAAAAAAAAAATCACATCTTGTTCGGTTTATATCTGTATTGTTTCTCCTAGACAATAACAAGATTAAATGGAGAACAGTCACTTTTGATATAGCATCCTGCTTCTCAAACTTCATCTCACATCTCCTCTTGAGTTTTAGAAAAGATCTCTAAACAGTGGAAATCTTTCTGAAAAAACTTGCCAAGATAACCAAAATCTGCAGATATTTCAATTCACTGAATGAGCTGAGCTGCTATATAGTTTTATACTCTCACTGCATGACAAACAATTGTCTCATTTGTGTATACTTTTAATGTCCCCTAATAAATTTGGGAAGTAGACTCTTAACTGAGTTCAACAAGTCTCCTGAGTCATGAAAAACCAAACTTTGAGCGATTAAATCATCTGGGCTGTACCAATAAAAATTAAAGAGCATCAAGGGAGACCTTTGAAGAAGACAACCAAACACAAACAGAAGAAATTCGCCAGAGATGTTCTCCATGTTGGAACAGGTTTTTGTGCATCAAGCTGATCAGATGAACCCGGCGTGGGTTTTCCCCGGCTCAGCGTTGTGCTAGTCAAAGCGAGCTCTTCCCTTATCTCTGCAGATTGGATGTTGTGATCAATCACAGCTCTGACACACTTCACAGAGTTCCATTACAGCTCCAGAATTGAATTACCAGCTGAAGTCACTGTGAGCTGGAGACTGAGCTGTGGATGTGTTTGTGACAGAGCTTCTGTGGAAAGTTCATTCATTTCTCATGCTCAGGTATCTCCAAGTCAGGTAGACGATCAACAGATTTATTGCAAGGAAATAAGTTTTTCTTTATCCACAGACGCACATATACTTGGCAGGTTTGGTTTGATTGTAACAAACTCTGGTGTGATTGCTCTTATAAGGCCAGATTTACTAAACAGGGCAAATTAGCGTTAGAGCGCCATTCCATAAAAGCGCCAATGGGAGGGAAAATTCTGCGTGTGATTTACTGACAATGCGCACATGAGAGAACACAGACGCAGCCAGATCATTTCTATAATGACCAGCGCAATCTTCCAAGAGCAGCGCAAATTACCGCCTGCTTTAAGACATGCATTTTTGGGCGTTAAATAATGGCGCAAATACCAGTAATTTGACAAGCACTAGTCTCAGCCTCAAAGGTCACGCCCACGGAACATTGGCTAAATGTCTGATGCTTATGACACACTTAACTGGAAACGCTTCAGGAGTTTCGAAGTCGTCATCGGATTGGTTAAATTATACAGGATTTCCGGGTGTGTGTGTCTTTTTTGGCCCTGTCCAAAATGGAACACTTCATGTGCACTTTCGGTCTTGCGGACTTACAATGGCCACGAGACTGTAGGGTGTCCCAATCGCGAACACCCTTTTGAATGCTAAAATGATGATTGGGACACCCTACGGTCTCGTGGACTTAACGGACACGCGCACGCGGCGGCCATTGTAAGTCCACAAGACCGAAAGTGCACATGAAGTGTTCCATTTGGGACAGGGCCCGTGAGGGTTTAGGGTGCCATTTGGGACAGGGCCTTTAACGTTCCGCCTGGAAACAAAGATGCCGTGACGACAAAGGCCCTGTCCCAAATGGCACCCTAAACCCTCACGGTCTTCCTCTGAGTCCGCAATTTCGTGACGTAATGCTGCTTTGACTGTCGGGCAGAAGTGCGGATCGAGGGCGCATAACGGCCGCAAAGGGGGAGCTTGCGAGCACCCTTTTGAACGCTAAAATGACGATTGGGACACCCTACGGTCTCGTAGACTTAACAGACACGCTCACGCGGCGGCCATTGTAAGTCCGCAAGACCGAAAGTGCACATGAAGTGTTCCATTTGGGACAGGGCCAAACTCCCTCATCAAAGAAGAAAGCTGTCTGTTATTGTGGCGACATTTCCATGCCACTAAACATGAAGTGCCACAAAACGAAATGAGATTGGTTGCTTTACCTGTCAGTCAAATGGCCTCTTGGGCAGGTCCTGGCCATTCACAGTAGACAAAGTTCCCAGATCTTCAGCCGTCAGTCTGAAGACAAGCACAAACATTAGTAAATTCCGTTGCGTGATTCATTTGAATTCTCTCCTCCCATAAATTTTGAGTCTGAAAGGGAAACTCCTACAAATGCATATTCAATAAGGTCAGGCGCAAAAATAACTGCGTACACGCCTTTTCAATGCTAATTCTTCACTGCGCATCTTTAGTAAATCCTGACTATACTATTTTAATGCCAAAAGACAGTTTGCACTGGTAAGTAAATCCGACCCTTAGTGTAGCTCATTTGAATAAGCGCGAACATAGCTCCGAAACCATAGTGCACTCCAAAACAGCAGATCCCAGTACACTTCTTAACAAACTTGACTAATATATGAATACCAATTGGACCAAAGACATCTAAACCCATAGACATAATAAATACCTAGACGCCTCATTGGCCGCTCGAACGCACGTCAACGGCACCGCCATATTGGTGCGGGCAACCCTCCATAACTCTCATAGCGGGACAGAAGAAAACATACCTGACTCGTTGGCAGCTTGGGCATCTACAAACTGTCCCACAGTAATAAAAACAGATCTCGGGGAGATGGTCATATTCAGACCACTCTCTCTCTCTCCCCGGAACAGACTTCCAGGAGCATTTTTTAACCTTTAAGGGTAATTTTTATAATAATATAATTTAATATAATTACCTTATTAAATGTTTCTGTCGTTTTGGTCATATTTTAAAATAACCAGTTTCTTCAGTCAATCACAATACTATAGATTGCATTTAAAATTATTTACACAGGCTGTTTAATGCTGATCATGCACTGTATGCGCATTTACAGAAAAACTGTATAATGTAAATAGCCTAGAAATGAGAAACACAGGAACTCATTAATGAGTGAAGCTGCAATATCATGACAAAATCATTGTTGATGATTGCTCTTTATGTTGTAACAATGATTATTAATTTTGATTAATAGATTTTTTTTTTTTTGGGGTGGGGGGGCATGTCATATTCTGGTCTGTGTTAAACATAACTATACTTTGACATTTTGTTGGACAACATAAACTGCACACAATCACGTCCCAAACATTCCTATGTAGTAACATATTAAAAAATAAACATCTGTTTCAAAATGTGTTTTCTGCATGGGTGTGTGTAATTTGCATTGTAGAGCAAAATGTCAAGCATCGCCAAGTTGTTTACATTATTTTACTCATTAATTGAAAAACCCCATTATAAAATATAGGAAAATCTTGAGGGAAGCAGTGGAGAATTAGTCTTTATTAGTCAGGTTTTGTCGTCACAACTAATATATATATATATATATATATATATATATATATATATAATACTCAAGGAGCTCATTAATTAAACACAATTTGGAATTCATGACCACAATTTTTTGCTTGTCATTAGTTGTGTCTGTTTAATAATTATTACACAAATACCATTATAAATGTTGCGACACATCAGAGAAGTTTGGATCCATCTGCAGTTTATTTGAGAATAGTCAGGCAGTACAGGGTCAAACACCGGCAAGGCAGAATAGTAGAGGCAAGGCAGAGACAGAGTCGAACACCAGGCAAGAGATCAGGGCAGGAGGCAAACAATCACAGTCCAATAAACACAATCCAAGTTGGGGCAGGCAGCAAACGATCAGAATAATGAGTAAACAGTCCAAGGTCAGATAACAAGAACGTAAACACGGGTAGACCGCTCAGAAATGACAGCAGGGCAAATCAAGACTTCACAACGAGTCCGTGTGTGTGTGGCTTATATGTGTGTGTGTAAATGAGGAACAGGTGTGGATGATTGATCAGTCCCAGGTATGAGGGAAAATGTGAAATGGAGTCCGAATGGCAACTGACTAGTATTCAGGTGATGGTTCCCTCTGGTGGTGCGGAGGAGGCGGTACGGGAGCCTCCTCTATAACAATAAAACTGTACCTTTCACGATCATTTAATTTACTTTATAATTTACTATTAATTTATTCTTCATTATTGTCTATTCTGTATTATTCCACCCTTGATATTACATATTCTACTTGCTATTATTCATCTATTGTTATTCATTTATTTATTATGGTATTACACATATAATTTGTGCTATTATAAATCTATTATATCACTTATGTTATTGTGCTGTTGTACTCGCTTTTTATATTATTCACTTTACTACAACTTGTACTACATATACTTTTTAATATTACATCTCTTTTACCATATTTTTACTGTGCACTGTATCAGTGCATATTAGTTTACCACTGTAACTGTAATTCTTACTGGATCCATAAAGGATTATCAGTTACATTTGTTATTGTTTGTTGTGCAGTTTATCTGTATAAAGTGATATGAAAATAAAAAGCAGACTACCAGTGTGTCACTTTCTGATTTGTATTTGCTGTTTTTATTCAATTTTCTCAGTGATGGTAAATTATTGCTTAAAGATGTATTATTTCTATTTTTTTCCAGTATTTCAAATTAAATGAGCTGTGTTCTGACCTGAAGCAAGAGAAAAGGTAAAATGTTGGGGTTGAAGACAGAGAAAGCAATGAAACAACTTAATTTCATTTAATGTACATTAAAATGACATTACATGTATATGTCACAGTTATACTACATTAATATTAGAATTGTTAACCGAAAAAAATCAACCAAATCAACACAAGTGTGAGCTTTCACAATTTCTTAAGAAAATTAATAATTTTCCAAGCCTATCTGAATAACTGGAGGCAGAGTTATTTTTAACTCCATGTAGATCACAAACCACTGAAATCGGTTGATAAATGTAAACGTTATCGTGTTTTTATCCCGAATAAATCGCAGCTCCCCTGTTTACCTCCATTTGTTTTTAAGACAGTCTTACCCCCACAAACATGGTGGACACGTTGACGTATCGCAGCAACGGCTCAAAGCGGCCAATGCGGCGTCTATGTCTACGTCTAAACCAACCAAAAACAGGATGTGATGTCACATGATGTGGCCCTAAAAAGGACAAAACTCTCAAGCATACCTGGTTCTTCTGATAATAGGAAATAAGTTGATATCGGAAACGCTGACTCCTTACAGCAGATCTCCATGTCTGATCTCCTGTTACTGTTTTGATTCCTTTACACATTTTATAAGCTTTTTGTAAGTTACAAGCTGTTAAAAATATCACCATGTGTACACACATACAACAAATGCATTTAGTCCAGCACACAGCATTG
The DNA here is from genome assembly GCA_021397915.2 of Tor tambroides. Classification (NCBI taxonomy): domain Eukaryota; kingdom Metazoa; phylum Chordata; class Actinopteri; order Cypriniformes; family Cyprinidae; genus Tor; species Tor tambroides. The sequence goes on along the minus strand of JAFVLL020030159.1, from coordinate 77,554 downwards.
TTTTTGATGGCCAGTAAGTTTGCAAAATATACATCATAAAAGCTGTTCAAATTAGGTTGTGACTTGTGACCATATCTTTATGCCTTTAGTTTCAAATGAATAAATGTAAATGTAAATGTAGTTTCAATTTTTAGGTTCGGTGTTAAAAATGCCTAATTTTCTTTTTTGGCCTGGACCAACACGTGTAAACACACTCTAGCCAACATTATATGCTATTCACAACCCATTTTATTGTCTGTATAGTTAACAGAAAAATGAAAATTCTGTCATCAACTACTCTTATGTCGTTCCAAACCCATTAGACTTTCGTTCATCTTCAGAACTGTTACGATCGACAGCTGGAGTGCCCATGAACTCCATTAGAGGGCACTCCACCCAGGACTCTTGCCATGTGTTTCTGGACTCTATTTCCCATGTGTCCCTTGCCCCTCATGTGTTCATGTCATGTGCTACACCTGTCTGTGTGTTATGTTCTGATTGGTTCCTAGTTTGCATGTGTCATGTTCTGATTGGTTCCCTGGTTGCAAGTGTCTTGTTCTCATTGGTTGGTTTTGTCATGTGTTCCCTTGGTCTTGTATAAAGAATGCTCTCACCCACTCTTGGGGGCTGATTATTGTATAGCCATTTTCTAGTTCCGACTTTCTGAGTTTTCCTTTCCGTTTTTCCTAGTTTCCCTGTGTTTTGACCTTGGGCTGTTTCCTAGTTTCTTGATTGTTTGCCGACTGCCCTGACCATCGCCGGTTTATTGGAATACTCTTTTGCCTCTGTCTGGATTGTACTGTTTGCTGGTGTTTGACCCTGCCTGTTTTGACCACGTGTATAAATAAAGCCTTGCATTTGGATCCTCCAACTCCGTTGTCGCTCTCCACGTTACAGAATAATCAGCCATACTCGGATCCAGCGGCTTTATTCAGCAGGCCCATGGACCCAGTCGAACAGCTACTACATCTTCTGCAAGAAGGCCTATCTATTGAGGAATATGTTCACTGTTTCTGTGAGTTGTCATATCAAGTACTGCTTTATGATGAAGTTTTGGTTAAGGATTTGTTCCGTTTTGGACTCAATGAATACACTAAATCACTGTTACCTGGAGGGGAATTTAACTGTAGTTTGAGAGACTTAATGGACTATGCTCTGTTGTTATGTGGTTCCCCTTTCACTGTGGGTGAAGCAGAAGACCTTGAAATGGAGCTTGACCCATCATGGCCACCAGCAGGTCCTCTGATTATAGTCACCAGTCCTGTGTTTTCTGCAACACCTTGTTCTGTGATCACCAGTTCAGAGTCTCGTCCCAAGATGGCCGCCGTTCCAGAGTCTCATTCCAAGATGGCCGCCATTCCAGAGTCTCGTCCCTAGATGGCTGCCAGTTCAGTGTCTCGTTCCAAGATTCCCGCCGTTCCAGAGTCTCGTCCCAAGGTGGCCGCCAGCTCAGAGTCTCGTCCCAAGGTGGCCGCCAGCTCAGAGTCTCGTCTCAAGATGGCCGCCAGCTCAGAGTCTCTTGCCAGCATGGCTGCCACCTTAGAGCCACTTCACAAGGTGGCCGCCGACCCAGAGCCACTTCCCAAGATGGCTGCCAACCCACAGGCACGTCACAAGATGGCCATCAAGCCAGAGCCTCCAGCTGTTATGGATATTAAGCTAAAGTCTTCAGCCATCATGGATGCCACTCCTGTATTCCCGAGCATCGTGGATCTTGCGTTTGAAGACACCAAGGCATTCCACAGGCGTTTGAGGCTGATTTCAAGTTTGGCAGACCCACCGCTGGTTTCAGCCAGAGCAGCTGGCATTCCAAGGGCCTCAACATTTATCACAGAGACTGTTCCCTTTTCTTCAGTACTCCCTGTAATGGTGGTCGCCATTCTGTGTGTTTGGGCTACACATTGCTCTGTTCCCGCTCCAGTCCGTGAATCCGATCCTGAGCCCACTCCAGCCAATGAATCCGCTCCAGAGCCCGCTCCAGTCGTCGAATCCGCTCCAGAGCTTGTTCTTGTTCCCGAGGTGGCAGCTCCCGCTGCAGAACCTCCCAAGTCATCTGAGCCTGCTCTAGCTCCTCCTGAGGTGGCAGCTCCTGCTGCAGAACCTCCCAAGTCATTGTTGTTAACCTCTCTGCTTTCTGTTCCAGTCCCGCCTGATCCGCTTCACCTGCCTTGTTAGCTCTACGTTGGTGGATATCTGCTCTGCTGTGGTGGTCATCTGCTCCGCCGTGGGGATCTTTGCTCTCCTCTGCTCTGCTGTGGTGGTCGTCTGCTCCACCGTGGGGATCTTCGGATCCATCTGCTTAGCTGTGGTGGTCCTCAGCTCCGCCCTGGTGCTCTTCAGCTCTGCCTGCTCCACTCTGGTGCTCTTCAGCTACGCCCTGGTGCTCCTCAGCTCCGCCGGCTCCGCCCTGGCACCCTGCTCTGCCTCCATCCCCTGTCCCTCCACTTCCACATGGACCTGGCCCTCCATCCCTTCCCCTGCTCTGCCTCCGCTCCGCCTCCCTCCTGGATTATTGTCTGTTCTCGTTTAGGAGCATCTGGAAGCCGCTCCTTAGGGAGGGGGCTATGTTACGATCGACCACCCAGGGCTCTTGCCATGTGTTTCTGGACTCTATTTCCCATGTGTCCCTTGCCCCTCATGTGTTCATGTCATGTGCTACCCCTGTCTGTGTTATGTTCTGATTGGTTCCTAGTTTGCATGTGTCATGTTCTGATTGGTTCCCTGGTTGCATGTGTCTTGTTCTCATTGGTTGGTTTTGTCATGTGTTCCCCTGGTTTTGTATAAAGGATGCTCTCACCCACTCTTGGGGGCTGATTATTGTATAGCCATTTCCTAGTTCCGACTTTCTGAGTTTTCCTTTCCATGTTTCCTAGTTTCCGTTTTGACTTTGGACTGTTTCCTAGTTTCTTGATTGTTTGCCGACTGCCCTGATCATCGCCGGTTTATTGGAATACTCTTTTGCTTCTGCTTGGATTGTACTGTTTGCTGGTGTTTGACCCTGCCTGTTTTGACCACGTGTATAAATAAAGCCTTGCATTTGGATCCTCCAACTCCGTTGTCACGCTCTCCACGTTACAAGAATTTTTCTCATAATATTTCTCCATCCAAGTACATGCAACCAAAACTATAATGCATCAAAAAGTACAAAAATACATTGTTGCATGGACATTGTTGCATGTACTTAAAAAAATTTGAGAGAATGTTCTCTGAAAATTAAAAAAAAACAGCCCTTTAATTAGATGTGTTCTTTTTTTTTTTTTTTTTTTTTTTTTTTGAGTGAAACAGGATATTCAACAGGAAAACAGATGTGATGTTGTCAGGAATCAGAAATTAGTTCACAACTCATTTGATTTATTCATTCATTTATAATCCATTTTGAAATTTTTACTTTTTTTTATTTTGACTATTCATTTGATTTAATTTTTTTTCCATTTATCATCCATTTTATAATAGTTTTATTTTTATTTTGACTACTATTAATTTGAATTATTTTTCATTTATTATCCATTTTACAGTAGTTTTATTTCATTTTTAATTTTTTTTTTCATACTGCCACAAATTTTTTTTCTTTTTTTCAGTTTTGCACATTTATACACTAGCAGTTGGAGGCCTACGTGATCTAATCATGTTGGTACTGTCATTATTTTGAAAGTTTGTGAAAACTGTAAAAAAGTCAATGTTACATACCAAAATGTGGACTGAAGAATTGTGCACAATAAGACCAGGATGGTGTATTAATAAAGTATATAGAGTCAATTCAGGGCTTCCAACTTTTGAGTTGAGAATTTCCATGGCGGTATGGGTGGGGGTTTTGGTTGGTGTTGGTTGTGTTTGGACTTTTGTTGAAGTGTTTTCCCTGTTCCTATTGTGTTTGTTAGTTTCCCTTTGTGTTAGCCCTGCTTCTGTAACTCCCTTGTTAGTTCCCATAGCTACCCTCGTGTGTTCTCTTTGACAACTAACCATGACCTCTTGTTACCTTGTTAAGCTTGTTTGCCCCGTGTATAAACTGTCCTTGTGATTCACTTGTGCGGTGACGGTCAATGTTTTGGGTTTGGAGTTTCTCACTTGCCTTGTTCCCTCTGTTTGCTTGTGGTTGTTATTCTGTTTCTTTATTAAACTATTCCTTGCACTTAGATCCCTGCCTACAAAAAGAAAGCAAGCAAATAGTGCTTCCATATAATCACTAAAAAACTGCCACTCTCTTAACTTGATCACTGTCTCGCAATATTCTGTTATAATCAATGACACTCTTATTTACATGTCTACACTTTGTTACAATGAGAGGATTCACGAGCATGCAAAACAAATTCCGGCATTTAGTCATGAGTGAATTCTGATTCATTCAACGCAATGGCCAATCACAGGTGTTCAAGAAATCAATTGATATGTCTGTGATTGGCTACAATGCTCAATGCTACAAAAACACATCTGACGCTTTCTAGAGCACAAACTCAAATATGCACTGGAGCCTTTAACAAATCTGTTTCGCCAATATCCTATTATTACAGTTTTCACTGATGGATGGATGGATGGATGGATAGATAGAGATAGGTTTGCTAATTTTATATCATACAGCTTTTACGTAACATCTATTTTAAGTGATTAATAGCAGTTAATATTGACCACTCATATTGTACCAAAATATTAATAGTACACAAAAGCACTGTGTTTTTGTCCTAAAATGATGTAAAATAACGAATAACTTTTCACCACAACAAGAATAGCAATGCAAAGTGCGGACACAAATACGCACTGGAGCCTTTACCAAATCTGTTTTGCCAATGTCCTATTATTACAGTTTTCGCTGATGGTGCTTTAGAATGTGTGAGAAAATGGACGTGTGGCGTAAGAGCCTGAGAACAGTGTCAATTGCGTGAGTTGGCAGTCATGACAATTTTGATGTCATGTTGACTGTAATACCATCAAAAGTGTAGAATTATAGTTATGGGGGCAGTGTTTGGCCACATTTTATTGACAGACACAGAAGTAGAAACTCAGCAAACCAGAGAAAGAGATGAAAGGGACGGGAACATAATCTAGTGCCCTCCAAAGTTTAGAAATGCCCTACATTAAACTACATTAAAAGGTTTTGGACCTTATCAGTACAGATTCTTATCATTTTTCATATGAATGCAGTAAAGTAACATGCAATTATCACTGAACAGCAGCAATAATGATTTTTATTTGATTGCATAATAAGGGTAATATATACACGTTCTTTGGCAGAAAATTACTGGATTAAACTACACTTAGGTTTCTCCAAATTTTATTGGGTCAGTACATCTTTATAGTTTTACTGATTCTTTTATAGACTGGTTAGTACACCAACGACCAATCAGAACATAGTTTAGCGATGCTTTTGGATTGCATAAGCTGTGTTTTTTTTTTCTTATAGTTCTTATAAAATTTTTTACTATATTTTATAAAATACATTTATTAAATATTGTATTAAAAATATAGTAAAAGCGGTAATATTGTAAAATATTATTCAAATTTAACTTAACTGTTTTCTATTTGAATATTATGCAAAATGTAATTTATTCTTGTGATGTAAAGCTGAATTTTCAGCATCATTACTCCAGTCTTCAATGTCACATGATCCTTCAGAAATCATTCTAATAAGCTGATTTGCTGCTTAAAAAATACCATAGAATTCTCTGATAAATATAAAGTTCAAACAGCATTTATTTGAAATAGATATCTCAGTGTTAAAGCTTATGGTGTTTCTAAACCTTTGGAGGGCATTGTATAACGGACTTTCAAAGAAGACTGAGGTTATGTCTGTAGCACAAACGGCTCATAAACAGTTTTATTTTAAGCAGCCCATGTCATTTCTCAAGGCTGTGCACATATAACAACAGCTTCACATCCAGTAGCACTTTTTGGCTGGTTGTTGCCACTTGTGTGCTGGATTGTGTGGCAGCAGCGGCTCAGAAAACATGACTGAAAGATCATTAGTCAGTCAGTTGTCATCATCAGCCAGAGAAACAAAAAGCTGCTCTTCGTAATAACAAACAAAGCATTTGCAATAAATATACCGTATGGGCTTGGTGTGAACAGGCCTATGCCCCCAACAATGCATGTAAAATATAGCATCAAGGGAAAAACAATGGAAAATGGCTCACACACTTATAGCGCACTCACACTGAACTATAAAAAACTTATTGTCTTCAAATGTACAATGAGGATGTTTTGGTACAAGAACTTGGGAGGAAGTCCCTGATTCCCTAATGAGGTTTAAATTGCAGGGTTGTGGTGTGTATTTTACTGCTGTGCAATAATAACAGTAGATTTTGCAAACCGGAACCAGGTTTTAATCTCCAAGGCTGTTTGGTTTCAAGCTTACGTTATGTTTCAGATTTAACACGTGATCGCAGAGTCTAAACAACGCATATCACATTGATAACAGTGAAACAAGACCACAACACAGACAGATCAGCACTGGCTGTTTTAAGAGACTCGCAAATATGTGTGTAGTTGTGTGTGCTTATATACAGAGCTGTCAGTTAGTTAAAGGTTTTCATTTTAACTGAACACATTATATGTTGATTAACACTCAAAAAATATAGGTATGAATTTATAGGTATGCACAAAAATAAAAGTAGTATTTTATGTATTTGAATTGCATATAAAATTGCACACACACAGCATATATTTGGATTGCACACTTTTAATATATATTAATACATTTCATGTTTGTTAGTCAGACATAAGATTTCTGCACTCATGGTGCAGTTTATTATTAACTATTTGCATCTGTTTGATGAAAAAAAAAAGAAAAAAAAAAGTGAAAATATCTGCTACCCCAAAAATAATTCAAAGACATTTAATTTATATTGGAAGATTAAATCAGTGAATAGATATTAAAATATATGTTTGTGTGTACACTAATCCCACTAAATTTACACATTAAACTGACAGCTTTTGCTTCCTTTTATATTTAACTTCTAAAATAATGTTTAACCTTCTGATTTATTACTTCTGACTGTATTACTTACACTTATCAGATATTTTATTCATCAGATACTATTTTAGACATCATTTGCTCTCCAACGATGGTGAGCTACACTGATTAGACCTTCAGTGAGATGATAAATGAATATATTATATAATTCTGGTAAACAACACTGAGAACTTGATACAGCAGGTATACGAGGATGTGTGCTGTTATCTACATCATTTAACTATATCAGTCTCACCTTTGCATTTGATAGTTTATCAACAGTTAACAGTTAACAGCACTGTGTTTTCGGTCAATAAAAATACTCTGGTGGCAGAGCAAAGCGACGCTTATCAGAAAACTCACTGTCAGCATGTTAAGAGCAATTTACGTCTTGTATTGACAGATAATAAGGAGGCAATTTCAGCACATTCATGAAAAGATATTTTCCTATAGACCTTGAAACTTTATGACATTAATAACAAACACAATTGATACAGTTAAAAATGTTACGACTGAAAATGAAAAATTAAAGGAGTGGTTAACACGCAAATAGAAATTTGCTGAAAATGTACTCATTCTATGTCCGTCCAAGATGTAGATGAGTTTGTTTCTTCATTGGAACAGATTTGGAGAAATGTAGCATTGCATCACTTGCTCACCAATGGATCCTCTGCAGTGAATGGGTGCCGTCAGAATGAGAGTCCAAACAACTGATAAAAACATCACAATAGTCCACAAGTAATCCACACCACTCCAGTCCATCAGTTAACATCTTGTGAAGTGAAAAGCTATGTGTTTGTAATAAACAATTCTCCAAATATGTTCCCAGTGAAGAAACAAACTCATCTACATCTCGGATGCCCCGAGGGTGAGTAGTTCATTTTTGGGTGAACTATTCCTTTAAAAGCACTCAGGGACCATGAGTCTGTTTCTAGGCGGACTACATAAACATAAGCATCCTGATGTCAAGAAATAAAGACTATGTATTGTGTGAACGGACAGTGAGTGTGCCGTCTGAGGCTATGACTAGGCCCGGGTCAGAAGTTGACATAAACTTCAGCCAATTTGAGTAAATCCTGAATCCTAGGATCCTTGTGGAATTCTACCGCTGTACCATTGAGAGCATACTCACGAACTGCATCTCAGTATGGTACAGCAATTGCTCCGCATCTGACCGCAAAGCACTCCAGCGGGTGGTGAAAACTGCTCAACGGATCACCGGCACCCAGTTAACTTCCATTGAGAACATTTATCATAAGCGCTGTCTAGGCAGGGCAAGAAACATCATCAAGGATGCCTCTCACCCTAACCATGGACTTTTCACCCTCCTTCCATCCGGCAGGCGTTACAGGAGCCTACGCTCTCGCACTAGTAGGCTCAGGAAGAGCTTCTTCCCCGAGGCTGTGACACTTCTGAACGCCACACCACCAATCTAACCTGCACCTGCTTTATTACTGCACTGGTCACAATTTCTGCTGTTCATAATGTGTATATATAATCCTACATTGCTCTGTTCATAATGTACATACAATCCCTACATTGCATTCCTATTTATATTCTGTATATACTCTGCTCTATACTGTATATAGCAATTCCACTGTACATTCTGTAAATTATATCTTCACTTACTCTGCACTTATATGTATATAAAATGCTATATTCTTGCACTTCTGGTTAGATGCTAACTGCATTTCATTAGCTCTGTACTTGTACTCTGCATAATGACAATAAAGTTGAATCTAATCTAATCTAATCTAAATCAGTGAACAACCACTTTTTTGAGACCGAAATGGCATGATATTAAGCAAACAAATTATCTCCACTTGTGGCAAAACACTACATGTAAAAACCGTAACTAATGGATATCAACATAAATACCCAGTTGATTAATCACAGTACAATAAGACAATTGTTTTGTATAACAAGTTTTCTGAAACTCAATGTTTAAATATGCAATTGAGGCATTATTTAATTAAACACACATTCATTTGCATACATTTCTAGAAGAGAGATCTGAAAATCAGATAAAGCCAGGATAAAAATTCTAGGTCCATTTTGTTAGTTAAAGGTTTTTACAGAGGTGATTCTGCATATCAATCAGAAAATACTGTCAACAGACAAAAAAATACATTTTTAACTATGTTTTTATGAAGAAAATGCCATATAAACCAGGTGAATGATATATTAACAAACCACTCTGGAAAAACCTTCAGAATATAGATAGGAATAAAACTGTAACGTTTGGTGTAAGTGCTGCTGAAGTAGAGATTTATGAGGATTTATTTTTTATTTTTTCCTGAGAAAACTGCCTTTAAAAATATGTATTGTAATTGAAATCTAGAGACACAAATGTGAATTCTGGAGGTTTTCTTTCCACTAGTCTGAAAGAAGACAAGTTATGGAAGCAAAAAGAGTCCAAAAAGTGAAAAACCAGTAGTTTTGCCTGTAATGTCTTGCCTTAAACATGAGCGTACAAGCTGACAGAAAGGAGTCAGTGTGTATTAAAAAGGCTCAGATTTGCCGTGTGTAAAGTTTAACTTGCCAAGTGTCCTTGGCACAACATATTTCGGACTCTCTAAAGGACCATGCTGTTTTCTTCATTCTTCATGCAGTGCAGATTTTTTCGGAGCAGGCAGTCGTTAGCTCAGTCAGTGAAAAACACTGGACATGGTCATGACACCATAAGCTGCCCTAAGCCGCCCTCTCTAAAAAGCGCACATCACATAAATTCCAGGAGGATGACATCGTTTGCTCAAGGATTATGGACAGATTCTCCAGTACGCTCAGCTGGATGTATGATTACGCACCTCTCCGGTCCCAACACAAGGAGACTTGTTCTCAAAGTCACATGCAGGAATAAATTGACGGCAACCCTCTGATTGCACAATACAATCTTCCCATCTTTCCATGTGTTTCTCTGTGAAGTTTTCTGCACGTACTTCACTGCAATGCCAAGTCAAGAACAATATCGTTAAAGTTGAACCGGTGCAATTTTCTTTGCAATGGTATGCAATGCCACAACATCCATTCCAATGCTGAGAGAGAGTTTCCTGTAAGAGGAGACCGACCACTTGTAGATACAGTATGAATGGGAAAAAAAAAAAATCGCAAAGCTCATTATAGCAGCTGTAAGAACGTAGATCAAGTAAAAGAGCCAATTGTCTTATGCCATAGATGCAAATGCAGAAATTGCTAGTAGATTTCCCAAATAATTACAAAGAATCGCCAAGAAGCAAAATGAATTAAACATGAGTTTTTGAAGTAAAGACTGAAATAATATTTTCTTGTAAAACATACTTCAGTAATCTTTTGTTTACTACATTGAAAAATCATTTTTGGCCACCAAGATGACTGACTTGCCTTATAGGGACTTTGCAAGAGTGGACCAAAGGAACAGGTTTTAGTTTGTGTAAATATTAAAATACTTGAGATTCTCTATTCTAAGGAAAGGCTCTTCAGAGCTCTTCATGGAACATTGCAAATGTAGTCATTGTACTGCAGGAAGCTATTTAAACCGCATCTACCTGTTTCTCTTATCTAGCACTTTAAAATTGACCTCCTTAGTGAACAGAAAGCAATATTCTGCCTTTTTCCAGAGAATCACTGATTGAACAGAGACTGAAGAGCTGGAGCTTGGCAGCTGTGCTACATCTACATCTACATCTACAATTGCAACAGTAACGCTGATGTCTTCAGAAAAGCCAGACAATGCAGAAATGATAACACTGGAGGAAACCCTTGTGAAAAAGTAGTACTCTTTAGCATACTTTTAGCTGAAGAGTACTGGAAGCATATACTAAATGTAATGTTCTTGTAATAGCATGTTATTTGTAATTATATTGAAATGTATTAGTTTAAATTTATATTAAATGCATTTAATTGAACTAAAGAGTGCTTTTTGACCCACTTTAGTACATCTTTACACTCTTAAAACTTGAAGATGAAGAACCGTTAACATCCATGTAACCTTTCCATTCCACAAAAGGTTCTTTACAGTGAAAAAAGGCTCTTTAGATTAGAAAAAAAGGTTCTTTTAAAAATTGTTTCACAGAGCGGCACTGCTGTGAAAACCCTTTCATAATTTCGTAATCACTTCTTTGAAATATGGTTAAAGTGTACTGCTGAATTTACTGACTAAAATGTATGGTAAACTAAAATATATTTTACTGTCATTTCTACTAAAATCAATGTTACTCAGCATCATAGTAAGTGTTCTTCTTTAAAGAAAGTCAAAAGATTATGAAAAAAAGTTTCAAAAAGTGATGTAAAACTTTCAATTTGACATTATTACAAAGTGCAATGTTTAAAGAGTACATAGTTATAAAAACATACCTGCTTTAAGTAGTAGACTGCTAAGATTTGAAAAACACTACAAGTACATTCAATTTTTTTAAAGAAAATCTTCCAGATTTTTAAAAGAAAATTCATGTTCCAAAGAAGAAAGAGTAGCATACAGGTTTGGAACGATATGATGGTAAGTAAATGATGACAGAAATAGCATATTATCTCTTTAAAAACAAAACAGACACAAATGCTGTCATAAAGAAAGAAGAGCTTTAAAATGAATGATCATTTGTTCTAAGAAGATACTAAATCTTTGAGTTCATATCCAGACTTCTGATTGAAAGTCTTGGAAACCTCAACAGCTGGAGACATTATTAAGGTTTTTCCTGAAAGGTCTGAGAATCTCACTGCTGTCTCAGAGAAATAACTGAGATATTAAGAAATGATTTTTATTCTATAAAATCCAGGTGTCCAGAAGAAGTTTAGAGCCAATAAAAGGTAGAGGGAGATCCTGGTAGAGAGGAGGAAGGGGAAAGTAGGAGGGACAGATAGAGAGAGAGCGAAAGAAAGCAACTGTGTGTATCTTTCAAGAGAGAGGGTGGGTTGGGTTAAACTGGCACTTAAAAGAGCCGACTGTGGTTGCTCTGTGCCTGATTAACAGGGGAAAGGGGGAAGGAAGGACACAGATAGGAAACAAGCACAGGACAAGAGCATCCAGCAGTGAGCGTGTCAAGACGGCTCCTCCGGGAACTTTCATTCCTGCACTCTTCCCGTTCCTCACGTCGCAGCTGTGGTCCATTATGTACCAGGCAGTGGTGCTGCTGACTCTCATCAGCACGAGCGTTGCTCTGAAACCCGAGTGGATCCCGGGGGATTATCCTATGACAGAGGCAGGGGCTGAGAGCTTCGTGAGAGACTACAACTCAACTGCCGAGGAGGTCTTCTACTTCAGCACAGAGGCCAGCTGGAACTACAACACCAACCTGACAGATCACAATTCCCAGCTGCAGGTACTGTGTTTTACAGACCCCCAGCAACGCTGCCTGTAGTCTGACAAGCTACAACTGCACAAAACTTGATGTAACAAGATCCACGATTGACTTCCATGTGGAACGGTTGAATTCAGGCAGCGTGGTTCTGCTATAAAGCCTTTTTTGCATATAGGACTGATGAATCAGCCATTCAAATTTGGGTAGCCTGTAATAGTTTAACAGCTTACAATAATTATATGCCTTCTACTGGGTTTTACTGTGTGTATCACAATTAGTAGTAGATAGTTTTAGGACTCTTGTAAAGTTTCACGATAGCGAGTAGGGGTGGCACGGTTTGCGGAAAAAAACCGAACCGTACGGTTCTCCACACACGGTTTGGCACGCGCTAGGACCGCGGTTCAACTTAAATCTGACAACGCATCTGCAATATGCAATATGGTAACACGTAAAAAAAAAAAACAGGGTTCGGCTAATGTATGCTTCTGTTGATGGATGCGAATTCTGGCTTCCCAGTACATTACAACAACAGTGATTTAAAAAAAAAAAAAAGTGGACAAACCATTCTCTCTTGTTCAATGCGAGTGCCGTATGCTGGATTATGAGCATTTATTCCGTCATCACCCGGGTGCTGATAGCGCGCGCGCGCGCACAGGTGAGACCTGAACAGCACACGTTGATATCTGTGTTTAAACTAAAGTCATGTAAGCTTTGCCAGTTTAAACATTTAAGAGCCAGAGGACGCGAGCTCGCGCGCGCAGTGAGAAGATTTGTGCGTGCGCTCATCAGAAGCGCGCAAACCCGCGCCTCAGAATGCGCGCAAATATTAAGCTCTCTCTGAAGTATTGTGTTTGAATGGACAAATTCACACAAATTATGCCAAAATGCCGGTCTTCGTAAGTATCCTATAAGCAGGTATAACCCATTTGAGCATTGCAGTATCAGTGCACTGGATCACTTTCTTAATATTAATCAAACAGCAACAACAAAGAAATCACTCACTGCTCTTGATTGAATCGCTTTTGTAACTTTAATAAAGATTCATCTTTAATTTATACAGTCAAATATGCAGTGCTGTTTTACATTTGATTACTTTATTCAATTTCTGTACATAAAAAGTAACGCTATAGACCTCCCTAAAAAAAAAAAAAAAAACCTGAAAAATCAGTGTTTATTTTATTTGTATCTTTACTCTATTGTATTTATTTATGCTGTTGCTTGTAGTTAAATAGCTTATTCTTATTTTCTTTATTTTTATTTGACACTGACAGTATAGTTTTTCCCTAAACATACCGAACCGTACCGAAACGGTGACTCTAATACCGTGATACAAACCGAACCGTGAAAAAGTTGAACCGTGCCACCCCTAATAGCGAGGGAGCAAGAATTGGGAGATTATTGAGTAACATTCTGCAGAAGTGTAACACCTGTGTTAAAGGACATGACTAATCATTACAAGACTACAGTACATCTATGTGTCAATCTCCTTGCTCTTTCACAGATTATGAGAGACAATTCTCAGCTGTGAAAAATTAAGCAACTTTAAGCAACAAAATTAGAATGTTGACAACAGCTACAGGCAGGGGGAAGCTGAGTGATCTAAATGCTGCAGGTATTTATTATAAACGAAAGAAAGTAATCCAAGAATTCCGAGTAGTTCAAAAGGTAAAGGCAAATGCACACAGCTTTGTACACAAAGATGACTGATAACTCGGTGAACAGAGTGCTGTTTATACACACACTGGAATAAGTAGGAACTGAACTGAACGAGACACAAGCGTAACTAATCAGAAACCACACAAACAAGAACAGACATACTGTAGAAGCTCAGAAAACAAGAACTAAACCAAACCAGACGTGACGTACATAGATGCATAACACCAGTCACAAAGAAGCAGAGGGGAAAGGTGATGATGAAACTCAGGGGGAAACATCAGAGCAGACAATGGTGGAGCCAAAGGAATGTAGGACCACTGGAGCAGCCTCAATAGCTGGACAAGATTAGCTGAGGAGGAAGGTCTAGTGTTCCAGACAGAGCCAGTGGAAAGGTTTTAGGGGTGGGCATCGAGGTGGGACTTAAATTCAGTACGGACAAGTCAATGTCAAAGCTGTCAAGGCCAAACAATTAAGATGTTAAAATCCCATTTGGGATTTTCTTTTCTATGGGATGTCAAGTGTTGTGCGTTTCATAGTGGAAAAGTCCTGATCATATTGTGAATTCAGATCACATTTCCAATTTCCAATACTGATAAGCCAAAAATAATTTTATGGACAATGTTGTGGGCGAAAACCAATGAATAGTTTATTAAAAAAAAAATAATAATATTTTGATATTTGCCTAAGATTTATGAATTATTAGTGATATTAAAAATCAACTTCTAGTGAGTTTTAAATGAAGACAAAGGTTATCTAAAAGTAATTAAATATTCAATATTGACAACACCAATAAATTTAATAAAAAAGGTAACCGTTTACAATATGTTTTCTATTTGTTAATCTTAGTTAAATACATTTGTTTACATGAACTAATAATGAAAAAATACATCTAAAGCATCTATTAATATTAGTAAATATTGAAATTAACATGAACAAATTATTAAAATCAATAGTACCTTAATATTACTTAATGGACCTGAGAACATGAACTAACAATAAACACGATTTAAAAAAAAATTACAAAATACAGTAATAAATGTATTCATATTTGTTCACCTAAAAATGAACATTTTGTCATCGTTTATGCACCCTCAAACCAAAAAAGGATATTTTGATGAATGCTGGTAACCAAACAGTTGCTGGTAGCCACTGACGTCCATTAGAAAAAAAATCTCTTGGTCTCTTCTGCTGATCAAGCCTGCATTTATTTGATCCAAAGTACATCAAAAGCGGTAAAATTTTGAAATATTTTTACTTTTTAAAATAACTGTTTTCTATTTGAATATATTTTAAAATGTAATTTATTGCTGTGATTTCAAAGCTGAATTTTTAGCATCATTATTCCAGTCACATGATGACTGTTCATTTTTGGGTGAACTATCCCATTAACCAACAATGATGAAAACATCTATTACTGTATTTTTTTTTTATCTTTGTTAATGTTAGTTAATAAAAATACAACTGTTTATTGTTAGCTCATGTTCTCAGGTCCATTAAATAATATTAAGGTACTTTTGATGTTGAGCACAACAGAAGATATTTTGAAGAATGTTGGTAACCAAACTGGTTGCTATTGACTTACCATAATTTATTTATTTTTTAATGGACGTCAGTGACTACCAGCAACTGTTTGGTTACCAACATTCATCAAAATATACTCTTTTTGGTTTAAAGGTGAGTAAACGATGACAGATTTTTCCTGCTTGGGTGAACTATGCCTTTAATCCATTAACTTATTGTGAAGAGTTACCAAAATATCAGCCAATAACTGATATGGTACCGAATACAACAAACTGCTTACTGAATCTGCTTCTCCATCCGATCTGTGTTTAAATGACAAAGCACTTCAGTTCAGATCAACACAGAAAAACAGAAGTTGATGTAGACTGTGAACAAAAGTTTGACCGAATGCCAGTGTGATGAATGCAGAGGCGAGGTGGTCACCATTGCTCAAACACACGCCTCCTTCAGACAGCTGTCTCAACACGGTTTCACAGCTGTCTCAACACTCACTCACAGCTTTTCAAATGGGTGCTGGCACCGCTAACGGCTCAAACTCGCTGCTCAACATCTGAACCAAACCTCAACAAAATAAAGTCGTAAAAAGAGTTGATAGAGAGCTGGGCAGAACCTGAGTGAGGCCTGGTGTGATGTCTATTATTTCAGACACATCAAACGAGGTGATCAAAGAGCCTCCGTTTCGGGTATCTCTATTGGAGGCGGCGGGCTGCGAGGCCAGGTTGTTGCTGTGAGCGGGACTCGCCCTGAGTGCATATGAAGATAAAGCAGCACTGTATCAAATCAACACGCCCGTCGCACTCATTCCACAGAGACCGCGGTCACAGGACACCGCTCATGGTTGCTGGAGCAGGTATTTTTGTTTTCGCAGTCATCATGACTGTATAGGCATCTTGGTGGTGTGCATTCAACAGATGGTTGACGGAGGTTATGCTAATGCGGCATATGCCGATGTGCCTTTCAGGCACTGTTGATGACTGCAGCGATTTCGAATAACACAAGTGAGAAGCTGCTTATGTCTGCAAATCAAATTAGATGAGAAAGCCGAAATTTCCAACTTCCAAGCAGCTTGGAAGACTTGGAATTCGTAATTAAAAACTTGTGTGGAAAGCCACGACCCAAAATGAACTGTGATGCATGCATGACGTCATACGAACATGGCAGCATCCATGCAGATAATGATAAAGATTTAGTTTTTGGCAAATAAAATGCATACGCGACTTGAAACTGCTGCATTACATTATTTTGATAAAATTATTTGCAGTGTAAACATTTTAAAATGAGCTTTTGAACATTTTAAACTGACATGGAGAGGAGCATTATAGAATTGTAATTTCTATTTTCGATTTTTTCTCTTTTATTTTTATTTAATTTATGTTGCGCTTTTATCCAAAGCAAAGTGTTTATTGCATTTATGTTTCCTGAGGTGCATCTATTATCTATATTTTATGTATGCAATCAAAAACTGTCATAATTTAGATATAAATGGTAATATTTATACACACACACACACACCATAATGGCAACGCAAAAACAGAACTGTCACAACTTTAAAAAATAAAAAATCTGAAATAAGTACACTGCATAAGTATTCAAACCCTTAACTCGGTACTTAGCTGAAACACCTTTATAGCCTCAAGGCTTTTTTGTTTGATGCGACAAGCTTTGCTCATCAGCATTTGGCAATTATCTGCCATTCTTCTCCTCACCTCTTCATCTCCCAAGCTCTGTCGGGTTGGATGGGGGCAGATGCACATTTTCAGGTTTCTCCAGAAATATTTGATTGGGTTCAAGTCCAGGCTGTGGCTTGCTGTGTATTTAGGGTCATTGTCCTGTTGGAAGGTGAGTCTGAGTCTGAGGTTCTGAATGCTCTGGACTGGGTTTTCATTAAGGCTATCTCAATATTTTGGTGCACTGAGCTTTTCTTCTACTCCAGTGATACTCAAATCTGGCTCTCGAGATCCACTTTCCTGCAGAGTTTAGCTCCAACCCTGATCAAAACTCACCTACCTGTGATTTTCTAATGATCCTGAAGACACTGATTAGCATGCTCAGGTGTGTTTGATTAGGGTTAGAGCTAAAATCTGCAGGAAAGTGGATCTCGCGAGCCAGATTTGAGTATCCCTGTTCTACTCTAACGAGTTCCTCAATCCCTGCCGCTGAAAAACAGCCCCACAGCATGAGGCTGCTACCAGCACACTTTACTTTTGGGATGGTACTCTGCAGGTGATGAGCAGAGCTGGTTTCCTTCAAACATGATGCTTGTAATTGAGGTTCATCAAACCAGAGAATCTTGTTTCTCAGAGTCTGAGGGTCCTTTAGGTGCTTTTTTGCAAATTCCAAGTGGGTTTTTGTGTGTTTTCACTGAGGAGAAGATTGATATAGATAGATAGATAGATAGATAGATAGATAGATAGATAGATAGATAGATAGACAGAGAGACAGACAGACAGATAGATAGATAGATAGATAGATAGATAGATAGATAGACAGAGAGATAGATAGATAGATAGTACTTAATTTCAAAAAGATTTCCTTCTTCGCATGAGATGGTTAATTGTGAGTTAATTGTTTTTAAAAATGAAGAATATTGATATGGAATGGGTAATAATTGTAGTTCTTGAATTTTTCTTCTCCATTCTGAAATATTTTGATTGAACTTTAACAAAAAATATCATTCATTAGCCAAATACTAACTGCAAATGAGTAATTTTAAATTACATAAACTTAGACAACAGAAGTTTTAAACAAAACTAACT
The DNA here is from genome assembly GCA_021397915.2 of Tor tambroides. NCBI lineage: Eukaryota > Metazoa > Chordata > Actinopteri > Cypriniformes > Cyprinidae > Tor > Tor tambroides. Next base: position 59,426 of record JAFVLL020030159.1, on the reverse strand, counting down.
GTTGGATTTCCAACTCCAACTTGACATTCAGAAATGTTATTATGGTAGCATAGATATTTATTATAGTGATATATGCAAAGCCACTGAATTATTATTTCAGAGAGTGGAGCAGCAGAACCACATTTGAAATTGGCCTAAATCAGATGCCAAAAATCTGATCTGTGCCAGATGTCTGTGAAAAAATCTGAAATGTTTATGTAAATGCGTCCCTAGAGTCTGCATTATTCATGAAGCGAATTCCACAATCCAATTTACTGCCATGCCACTCCCATACATTAGAAACGCTCGTTCTCTCCGCTCAATTTCTGTGGCAGAGTGGCCATATGTAGCCCATAATTTCATTTCTGTACTGAGTGAGGCCAGTCAGTGCATCAGATCAAACAGCAAAGAAGGCTGGAATCGGTCAAGAGGTCTTTTAATTAGCCTCTAAAAATAAAGCTATCAGAAAAGAGCCTTTTAAAACAGTTTAGATCCTTCAAAAACACAATGAGGTGGAAAACAAGTACAATCTGCTCGGAAAACTCACATTCCATACCCATCAAACATCTGCCGATTAGAGAGAGGGAAGTGTTTAGGGAGGTTTGCAGGGATGTTTCAGAGCCAAGCACACACCAGATTGAGTTTTAAAGCTCATCACCCTTTTTATGGTGTCAGTCACAAGTCGTTATGATGATACTTTTTCATCTCAAGCCTTGAACCTTGCACCCTTTTCGGATTTATCAACACATTCTTGCATAAACATGACAGAACAAATGGGACCTTGGAAGAAGAGGTGAAAAAACAAGAAGCTAGCTGTCTTTATCTCTGAGGAAAACCGAGTGTGAACATGCAAGTGAAGGATGAGAGATAATTGAGATAAATGCACATGTCACCAGCTTGTTAATCAGTGATGGAAGCTCATCTCCACTCGGGTCAACGAAGGCATCACCTCATGAACTAATGAGTGCAACCGCTGTGATAGTGTCATTGTGCCCTGCGGTTATCATAACAGAGAAGGGATGCTGGGGTCAAACGTCCACAGCAAGACGTGATTAAACATCAAGAAAGAGTGACGCACCCAAGACCAGAATACAATAAACCTTTAGGAAGAATGTACACTAAAAATGGAAGGAAATTTAACAGAAAAATAAAATAAAGTTTTGCGTGTCACACTAATGAAGTTTTGTGTTTCCTGGAGAATCCTGTTTTTGAACAATTAGTCTGTAAAAATCTTGCTTTAAGTTTAACATCCTGAAGTAAACGTACATCACTTAAAGTAATGATTAACTCACAGTTCAGCTAATGAATCAGATCTCGATTCATTAAAGGGATAGTTTACCCAAAAATGAAAATTGTGTCATTAATTACTGAACCTCATGTCGTTCCAAACCCATAAGACCTTCATTCATCTTCGGAACACAAATTAAGATATTTTTGTTGAAATCCGAGAGCTTTCTGACCCTGCGTAGACAGCAACGGTATTACCACATTCAAGACCCAGAAAGATATTAAGGACATCGTTAAAATAGTCCATGTGACATTAGCGGTTCAACCATAATTTTATGAAGCTGCGAGAATACTTTTTGTGCACAAAGACAACAAAAATAACAACTTTATTCAACAATTTCTTCTCTTCCGTGTCATTCTTCGCCATGTAGCCAAAAAGTATTCTCATAGTTTCATAAAATTAAGGTCAAACCACCGATGTCACATGGCCTATTTTAACAATGTCCTTACTACCTTTCTGGGCCTTGAACATGGTGGTTGCATTGCTGTCTATGGGAGGGTCAGAAAGCTCTCGGATTTCATCAAAAATATCTTAATTTGTGTTCCGAAGATGAACGAAGGACTTACGGGTTTGGAACAACATGAGGGTGAATAATTGATGACACAATTTTCATTTTTGGGTTTAGCTATCCTTCTTTTGTGGAACATAAAAAAATATATTTCAAAGATTGTCTCAGTATTTTTTGGCCATACAATGGACATCAATGGTTAAGTAACATGTAAATATTTGGTGAAGCTTTGAAATCCTGTTGGTAGGCTCAATGCTTGGACAAATATCCAACTTTACCTTTATATTCCCATGACCTAGCCATCTTAAATACACAAGAGTGTGCGAGAAACCATTGTCCCTGACAATACAGCCACATTCTCAGCTCAATGATGTCTAACTGACTCAAATTTAATGACTTAAGGTTCTCCACAGCAGACACACTACTGTTTTATGGCATATGAGCTAGCAGGAGCTTTATACCTCAGTCTGGATTGTTTCAGGTGCTATTCGTGTTCCCCAAAAGAAATTATTTCCTGTCAGGATCCAAAGAATGAATTGATGGATGGTGCGAACTCAGTCACCCCAATTCATCCCTTGTTGCTGCAAAAGCAATTCAAGCTCTTATTGAAAACATAACAAGAATGAAAGAAAGTCGAAACTGTTCTAGGCTTGAGCAAGAGCCAGAAATTATTATTAACAGAGAATGAAGAAAGAGCACTGAAAATCACGGGGAGGGAAAGAGACACGGTTACATGATACAATTATTAATTCTCAAACATTAAAGCATCTTGTAAAGTCAGAGCACATGTAATAACTGCTAGGCCAAGACTGCGTACTTATATTTAATGAAATATATACAATACATCAAACAAAAAAAAAAAAACTTTCTGAGTGCGAAACAATATCAACGGCAAGAAATACAGGCCTGTACTTCATTTTATCTATCAGAATTGATTGGCTCTTGAAAACTGGCGGTTACATGCCAGAATAGACTTCACTGGAGGAGACGGGCAGAAAAATAAGAAGTATAGGTAGCAAGCTCTGCACCGCTTTTCATCAGAATATTTAGTGCCATGGCAAAAGAAATCACATTTAATCTAAGTTATAAATGTGAATCACATGTGATGTGATGTAAAAATGTGATGCAAAAAAGAGTGAACTAATGATGAGAAATGTATTTCTGTTGAGTCAACTTTTTTAGTGAAGCAACAACATACAGTGCAACTAGTCTGATTCCCAAACAAATGAGAAGGTTTTACATACATTATAAAATCATACAATGCAACCAGTGCATTCAGATTCACGAACAAATTAGGCTTATGTGGCAGTTCTTTTTAGTGATGCAAAAAGATTCAGTGCAGCTAGTGTCATCTGATTTCCAAACAAATGGCTCTTATGAGCCAGTTCTTTTAAGTGAATCAAAAATATGCAATGCAAGCTGTCCATTCCGATATACAAACAAATGACTCTCATGAGCTGGTTCTTTTAAGTGAATCTAAAATATGCAACGCAAGCTGTCCATTCCGATTCACAAACAAATGACTCTCATGAGCTTATTCTTTTTCGTGAAGCAAAAATATACAGCACAACTACTTTGAATCTCGAACACATGACACTTATGAACCGGTTCTTTTTAGTGAATCAAAAACATCCAACATGACCTGTGTATTCCGATTCACAAATAAATGACTCTTGCGATGTGTTTCTTTTTAGTGAATCAAAAACATAGAGTATGACCAGTGTAGTCTGATTCCCGAAAAAATGACTCTTGTAAGCCTGTAATATAATAATATTCATGGTATTCCTGTTGATATTTAACTTGATTTTTTTTTTATTTAATGAGAGTCTGTCTCACTAATAATGATTTGGGCCATTTTGCATGGAATAATCAAAATCTCCTCATTGTTTCCTTCAGGTTGCTGCTTCTTTGGAGGAGCAGGCTTTCACAGAGGCATGGGGTCAAAAAGCAAAGGCTACCTTCAGTGATTCTCTCATGGAGACCTTCACTGATCCAGACCTGAAGAAAATCATCAATAAGATCAATGTTCTGGGACCCGCCAATCTCCCAACCGAAGAGAGAGAGCGGGTGAGTTGACCACTGAAAGAAGAGCTGTGCTGTGGAAGAAGAGCTCTTGACAACGCATCAAGATGTGTTTTGATCCCTCTCTTTGTTTTCTTAGTACAATACCATTCTGAGCCAGATGGACAGCATCTACTCAAAGGCAAAGGTGTGTCCCCCTTCAGAGGAATGCTGGTCTTTGGAGCCTGGTGAGAAACGCTCCCAACACTTTGTTGATGTGTGTCAGTAAGGGTCAAAATGAAGGTGAAAATACACATGCATACAGAAAAGGAAGTACAAGTGCTTGCAATACAACAAAAGAATTGTGTTTCAGATAAGCTTGATGCATAAGGATCAAGCTATAGATGGTTAAAGGGATGAAACAGAGAACACTAATCACAACTGAGAACGCAAAAGTAGTAATAACACCTTTGCAGACAGATTAGATTTAAAATAGAGAACATTTAAACATTGTTTACATTCTCCAAAGGGTGATTTTGCAGCTTTAAAATATGTTTATTTATAACTAAAATTGCTATTTAGCCTATATTCAGGACAACAGCCTGATTGTGAGTATGATATTGCTTTTACACAACAGTTAACAACAAAAAAAGAAGTTAATACTAAGTAACTTATTGTTCAGCCAACAAAATCTCTGAGAAACATAGAATAGTGAATGATTCAATGACTCACTCATAAAAAGCCATTTGTTTTGCTCCTGAAAGAATTAGTGTTTTGAGTGTGTTGGGGTCACATTGTTTGGCAAATTAATGTGAGCAAAATGCAGCAATTACAATAAGAATCCAAACGATCTGGAATTTCACGCAAGGGTGAAAGATTTCCCAATGCAGATTTTGTAACAGGTTCAAATTGGTCAAACGAATTTGCAGCATTGACCAACAGAAAGCTTCTGGGTTTGAAAGTGCTTCATACATCACTAAACTATTGAAAACTGACAACAAACCTTTTTTGACAGCAAAATTAGCGAAAGTGTTGCTAATGTGGCTGCATCTTCAATAACTTGAAGATTCACTCACAAAGACAGTCGCTTGTCGCACCTACTGGTATAACTTGGGTAACACTTTATTTTAAGAACCAATTCTCACTACTAACTAGCATGCATATTACTAGCATATTGGCTGTTTATTAGTACTTATAAAGCATATTTTAATGCTTTATTCTACATAACCATATTTTAGACCCCTTACCTCATACCTAAACTTAATAACTACCTAACTAACTATTAAGAAGCAACAAATTGAGGACATTTTATTGAGTTTATTCATGCAAAATCTGTAGTTAATAGTGAGAACTGGACCTTAAAATACTGTGTGACCTAAGTTTTTAACCTGCTGAAATATTTCTTGTAAAATCTCCACCACTCAACCTCACTTGCCTTATTCTCAACATTTAACTTTACTAAATGTTTGTTTACGTTAGCACTGTTAGGTTTACGGGGTTTTTTGCCTAACGAACAGAACATTGCACTTGAAGTGTTTAGCTTATCTTAAAAGGTTGCTTTTATCTGAAGAGTGCACCATTACATCCATGTCACAACAGTTTCGCATTGCTAATAACATCATTAATCTCTATAAAATTCAAAATCCCAAACTATCTGCTTCTTTGGGTGAAATCACGTTTGTTCTAACAGTGTTTTATACATGCGGTCTAAGTTATATCTGCAACGGATGTGTGTTTTTTCTCATCTCCAAATACATCTACACCAAAAAACAAAACAAAAAAAAACACAAAACAAACAGCAGTAAATCTGACTCTGTATGAATACACAGCACTAAATTCTAGCTCATGTCTATTAACTCTTGCCGACTGTTGCTGTCCTCCACTTCATGGATCCAGCCATATGATACAAAGCTAAAATCAACATGTGTTGCATCCTGTGCTCCTAAAAGCTTCTGTTCAAGGCTTTTCCTGAGAAACTGCACTGATTTAGCTTCTGTGAACCACAAAAATCCGGAACACAGTTGTAAACAAACGCTCTTTCTTCATCTGGGGCTCATTTGCAAGATTCAGCATAACTTAAATCTTGAACTAGAAGCTGCTTTACTGCAGAGTTAGTACTAAAAAGTTAACTTAGAAATGAAAATTTGCTGAAAATTGACTCCCCTTCAGGCCATCCAAGATGTAAATGAGTTTTTTCTTAATCAGAACAGATTGGAAGAAATTTAGTATTACATCACTTGCTCACCAGTGAATGGGTGCCATCAGAATGAGTCCAAACAGCTGATAAAAACATCACAATAATCCACAAGTAATCTACACATCTCCAAATTAACTTTAAGTCTTTTTAAGCGAAAAGCTGCACGTTTGTAAGAATCATTAAGACGTTTTTCACTTCAAACTGTTGTTTCCAGCTAAAAATGTATGTAATCTTTCCATAATATTGCTTCAAATCTGTTCCAATGAAGAAACAACCTTGGATGCTCTCAGGGTAAATTTTGGGTTAAATATTACTTTAATTGTTTTGCATTTATGTCTTTTAGAGCTCACAGAAATCATGGCTACCTCAAGAAGCTATAAGAGACTTCTGTATGCCTGGGAAGGCTGGCACAACGCCTCAGGGGACCCTCTCAGATCCCTCTACCCTGAGTTTGTGGAGCTCAGCAACAAGGCATCTCGGATGGATGGTGAGTGAGTAATTCTTCTGGACCACTGGGGAGGGGAGAATGATAAAGAAAAAAAGATTTGACGCTCCGTTCTTCTTATCTGTTCTCCCCAGGCTTTAACGATACAGGCGCTTACTGGCGTTCCTGGTACGAATCTCCGACCTTCGAGCAAGACCTAGAGAGTCTGTTTAAACAACTGGAACCTCTCTACCAAAACCTGCACGCCTTTGTCCGCCGAAAGCTCTACGACTATTACGGTCCTAAATACATCAACCTCAAGGGTCCCATCCCTGCCCACCTCTTGGGTAAGTTGTTAGATTGCAAAAAATACGGATTTACGAATGATGGTTTATTATTACTGAAATTACACAACTAGTTTCACAAAGCCAGACTTTTGACATTCAGCATAAAACATGGTCCTCATTTTAGTATATTCTCGCCAAAAATCACCCACTTAGACAGGAAAACAGATTCAGACTGCATTGACTTTTACTGTACAACTGTGTATTCAGCAGACACTTTTATCCAAAGCAACTTACAATAGAGAGGCTTAAGTATTTTGTCACATTGGTAACACTTTACTTGAAGCCTGTATATGTAATGCATTATAAAATTATTTTTTTTAATGCATTAATTATGCCTTGTAATGCATATGATCTCATAAATAATTGTTATAATACATTATAAAACTATTCTGAATTAAATGATAAAATCTGTATCTATAAAATCTATATAATGAATTAAAACACAGCGAACAACCAATTTCAGAATATAATGCATTTTAACTTTGGTTACAATTGTTTATGAAAATATATAACGCATTAACTAATATTAACTAATGAGACCTCATTATAAAATGTTATCATTTAGCGTTATTTTACCCATAATGTTAAATATGGTGGAATATAGTGGAATTAACACTTTTTTTAACATCTTGCAATTTTTTATCTTGGAATCCTGAGTTTACATTTACAATTTTCTTTACCTTTTTCTCTGAATTGTGAATTTACATCTCCCAATTCAGACTTGTTTTATCAGAATTGCAAGTTAACAACAGGCAATAGCAAGTAGCAAGTTTACATCACAGAATTCTGACTTTATAATATCATGCATTACGAATACAACTTAATGCATTATACATAAAGGCTTCAAGTAAACTGTTACCACTTTTTCATGTTTTCTACATTGTGGTTATAATTTTCTTATCATATCAAAACTTTTTTTTATGTTTTCTACATTGGGATGATCATACATAACAATTGGAATTCAAGATATGTGGCTTTGAGATTGTTGAGAAGGAAGACTTCTGGCGATGTTCTCATTGTGTGTGGTTTCTGTTTCAGGCAACATGTGGTCACAAACGTGGAACAACATCTACAACATGATGATCCCTTTTCCTGACAAGCCCAATGTAGATGTGACAGACACCATGGTTGCTAAAGTAAGCTAACAGAACTATATCTTGATGAGTGAATAATATCCTCTGCGCTCCAGAGAGTGATGAAGTGATTTGTACTCATAGGGTTATAATGCTACTCACATGTTCCGGGTGGCCGAGGAGTTCTTCACCTCTCTGGGTTTGCTCGAAATGCCTCCTGAGTTTTGGGACAAGGCCATGCTGGAGAAACCCACTGACGGAAGGGATGTGGTCTGCCATGCCTCTGCCTGGGACTTCTACAACCGCAAAGACTTCAGGTACGTTAATCATATTTCAGTACAGCAGTTCATATTGTTGCACAGAGGCAAACTGTTTTAGGGTATCTGATGCTTGCGTATTCCCTAAGGTATTCCATCATTCTTAATCAGTTTTTGTGTGTGTATAGTTACTGTACTTGGTTACCAAAAAGAGAGCAGTGTCATTGAAGAGCATGCTTGAGATTATAGTAATTGGGAGACATGGAATGTCTGAAGAAAAAATATGTATGTAAATATCTGAGTTTCAAAATAATTTTGATGGTTCACCAACATTTGGCGAATGGCTTCTGTTTCTTTCCCAAATCCCAAACTCACTCTCTCAGTTGTTTGAGGCAGTGTTGTTATGTCCAGCCAAGTACAGACACTCAAACTAACATTGTAATTTTTTTTTGGTGCTGCAAAATTTTCCCAAACACTCATCCCAAACTTATGCCATTGGTCAATATCCTCTGTTTTATGGAACTTTTTTAAACTCAGAATTCTTCTCATTGTAAATTTACATCTTCCAATTCGAACTGTTTTTCTCACGTTATCAGTTGCCATTTTTGACTGTTTTTCTTAGAATTCTGATTTTACGTCTTGCAACTCTTCCATACTTGCGATTTTATAACTTGCATTTCAGGATATAAACTCTCAATTCTGAGATTTATGGAGCTCTAAAATAAAAATTAGAATTGTGCGATAAAGTCACAATGACATTGATTTTTATTTATTTATTATATTTTTATTATTTTATTTTTATTTCATTTATTTCATCACTTTCATAGTGTCAGATTGGTCAGGACTATTATATAAACAGAATAATGTGATAGCACCACATTCTTAAGATTTTCAGGGGAATCAACCTGTGAATGCTTTGTTTTGATATAAATATAGGAAGGGATGGGCAGAGATTGTAGAATTATTGTAATATAAAAAAAAAAAAAACACAAATCACCATCAAGAAAAGTAATATAGCAAAATGTGTGATCCCTAAAAGAATCAAACAGTGCACCACTGTGACTATGGAGCAGCTTTTCACCGTGCATCATGAGATGGGCCATGTGGAATATTACCTCCAGTACAAAGAGCAGCCAGTCAGCTTCAGGAGAGGAGCCAATCCTGGTTTCCATGAGGCTGTAGGGGATGTGCTGTCTCTGTCTGTGTCCACACCTGAACATCTCCACACCATCGGCCTCCTGGACCAACTGACTGATGATGATGGTAGGTGAAAGACATTTAGAATGAAACTCATTGTGAAAACCTAAAATAATGACATCATCATGACGTATTTGAAATTCCATAGAGAGTGACATCAACTACCTGTTGAAGATGGCTTTGGAAAAAATCGCTTTCCTTCCTTTTGGATACCTTATTGATCAGTGGCGCTGGGGCGTGTTTAGTGGACGAACACCGCCTGAACGTTACAATGCAGAATGGTGGTACCTCAGGTAAAAAAACACAGGGTCTCATAATGGAAGATTGGGGTCAGCAATCGATCATTTGTGCCATTATAGCATGCCAGTCCTGTACTTTATATACATGTATATATATATTTGTATACACTTGTATACTTGAAGTACACTACAAGCACACATTTAAAACAATTAAATGCACTTCTGGCTCATCTGTTTAATATCAAAATCAAGATAATATTGCCTAGGTAACCTACCCCAAACCTTTGAATGGTGTAAATACAAGCAAATCTCCTTGCATTTTGGTGGGTTTTTTTCATGATATCAGTCAACTAAGATAAGGTCATTGTTTTTCAACGGTACTTTCTTGAATTGAATATGAATATTTTTTCTTTTATTAGGACAAAATACCAAGGCATCTGTCCACCAACCAGACGTACAGAGGACAATTTTGATGCTGGAGCGAAATATCACATTCCTGGAAACACACCGTACATCAGGTGGGCTTATCATCATGAGCTGCCCGTGTTAAATAAGCCATCAATAATCAAAACTTATGATGTACACAGATAAGACAGCTATTTTCTCTCATTTAACCTCTTATAGGTACTTTGTGAGCTTCATTCTGCAGTTCCAGTTCCATGAGAAATTATGTCAGGAGGCTGGACATACCGGACCTCTGCACAAATGCGATATCTACAGATCAAGAGCGGCTGGAGCTGTTTTAGAGTATGTATTGAGTATACAGAGCGACTGCTGGGGGTTTGGATGAATGCAAAGTCTGTACATTAGCACTAAGTGTTATTTTATTCTGTTTGGAAGGAAAGTCTTGAAGGCTGGCTCTTCAAAGCCTTGGACAGAGGTGCTACAAGAAGCTCTGGGCACTAACAAAATGGACGCCAGTGCCCTGATGAGCTATTTTGAGCCAGTTACTACCTGGTTGCAGGAACAGAACACGAAAACGGGAGAGATGCTGGGCTGGCCTGATTTTAATTGGGTGCCACCAGTACCAGAAGGCTACCCTGAAGACATCGGTAAGAACGTGTGCAAACTATTTTTATTAGGACAGCCAGTTTAGCTTTATAATTGAGTTAATTATATAAAGAAAATAACATAACACGTTACAAATAACACATTTAATCATGCCCCCTGACCTGCACATAAATTCACCCGGTGGAAATGTTGTGTCTCTCAGCTGCAAAGTTGCCAAATCCATGTTTTTTAGGCTTGTGGAAAAGAAGTGTGCTTAATTGTACTGAATGTAGTGTCACTGAAACCTTGAAAGTATATTTTTAAAAATTTACTTAAAATGTGAAATTAATGAAATAAAAGGCCACTTAAGTGTACTTAACAAGTGCACACTTTCATGACTAAAGTTTATAAAAAGTGCACTTTATAATAATGTGAAATTATAAGTATATTTTAATTAAAATTACATTTTAAGTCATTGTTTTTCAAATATTTTTAACATTTTGATGTGTTGAATAACAAAACAAAAAAACTCTTAAGTTAAACTAATTGCATTTCATGTAAATTTATACTATAATACATTTTAAATTAATTGAAATGAACATGCAATTAATCATCCAACATCACATTCAGTTTGCACAGGTATATTGAGCAAATTATTTACTTATTGTCATATAGCAGAAATACAAAAATAAAGCATATTTTCAAACAACCTTTGCAAACATGCAGTTTTATAACCAAATATGAATTTCTTTGAGGGAGATAAACCCATTATAGTAGTAAACTGAGTTAAGGGAATGTATTTTGACAAAAAAATCTTTCAGACTTTACCTTTAAGTACTCTTGCATTTAATAAGTACTCTTAAGTTCAAATTAATAACTCCTTTTTTTTTAAAGTATTGCAAAATGTACTTTAACATCCTTATGCATGCTTTTTCAGTAGGGACAATTTTATTTTTCCTTTTTTGATGTGAAAGTTAGACATGGTTTTGTCTTTATCAGCCTTTATCAGATTTATTTTTTAAGATTCTGTTTTTATTTTTATTTTAAAATGCTGCTACTTTATATATTAGGCCTACAATGTCTTCTCAGAAAATCAGCAGAACTCATCATCACATTTTTGAATGCCTTAGGTAAAATAACAGATGAGATGCTGGCCAAGCAGTTCTTAGAGGAATACAACAGCACAGCGGAGGAGGTCTGGAACGCTTACACTGAGGCCTCCTGGACCTACAACACGGACATCACTGAAGCCAACAAGGAGATTATGGTGAGGCCCGGGCTGCTCCCTGTTCTACAACACTGCTCATTTTCAGAGTCTCATGCTGCAATTTTTGGCTTTAGCTGCAAAAAAACTTGGAGATGGCCAATCACACAAAGATCTATGGACTAGAGGCCCGTAAGTTCGACACCAGTGACTTCCAGGACGAGTTGGTGAAGAGAATCCTGACAAAACTGAGTGACCTTGAGAGAGCTGCACTTTCTGAAGAAGATCTTATAGAGGTAAGACAAACAGATTAGATAGATAGATGGATAGATAGATAGATAGACAGATAGATAGATAGATAGATAGATAGATAGATAGATAGATAGATAGATAGATAGATAGATAGATTTTACTGGGAGATCAAAAGGAGTCTACTTTTTTGTCCGTGGTAATTTACAACAGGTTAAAGTTGTTTTTGTTAGAGCAAAACTTGGGCTTTTTGAAAGACTACATTACGACTTCTCACATTTTTTTTATGTTCATAGTATAATAATTTGCTAGCATCCATGGAGACCCTGTACAGTGTAGCCACAGTCTGCAAGGATGAATCAAACTGTCTGCCTCTAGATCCAGGTAAGTTCACTTTTATTCATTTTTTCTATACCATTCAAGAGTTTGGGTTCAGTTTTATTATTATTATTATTTAGCAACAATGCATTAAATTGATCAAAATATATTAAGCAGCACAACTGCATTCAACATTGAAAATAATAGAAAATGTTTCTTGAGCAGCGAATTAGCATATGGACCTTTTTCACTTTTCCTGTTCTATGGTGGTGAATGGGAGAAATATAGTTTTTGCTTTTCCATTTGTTCAAACAGTGTTTTCACCACATTCAAAAAGAGGAAAAGGACTGCAATAAAAGTTGATAAAATTTCAGCTTTGCATCACAGGAATAAATTATATTTTAAAATATATTCAAAAACAAAACAAGTTCTTTTAAGTTGTAATAATATTTACTGTTTTTACTGTATATTTGGTCAAATAATGCAGCCTTGGTGAGCAGAAGCAGCTTTAAAAATTCGTAGAGACACCAAACATTTTGAACAATTTGAACACTTTTATACAAGATTTTTCTGATTTTTTATTTTAAAAGTTATGCACACTCTGTGCAAAAACTCATTGTGGCCTTTTCTGTGTTTCGTTAGTCATGCTAACTGAAACTGTTCGTAGTGGAACAGTGAACAATGAAAGTGCTTACAGAGTCTGTTTTTCATATCACAGCCTGCCAAATTGATTACTATAACCCCCTTATGCTGTTTTTGATGTGTTTGTGTTTTGTTTTCCAGATCTGAATAAGATCATGGCCGAGTCCAGGGATTATGATGAGCTGCTGTTCGCCTGGCAGGGTTGGCGTAATGCCTCGGGCAGAGAGATCCGCAACAGCTACAAGAGATATGTGGAGCTTGCCAACTTAGCTGCAAAGAGCAATGGTAAGTGCCAGAAAATAAAGCACTTTTTGTATGAGGATCTCTTGCAACACAGGACAGCTGGAGAAAGATAGTTAATATCTTTCAGTGAATTTAGTTTTACAAATTTTTTCCAAGTGGCAATAAATGCTGACTCACATTAAGAATAGTTCCTAAGAGCTTTGAATGAAGCTCTCATGTTGATTGTTTATCAAATATCAGGTCACACAGATAATGGGGCGTTCTGGCGTTCCCTGTATGAGACCCCCACTTTTGAAGAGGACCTGGAGGCCTTGTGGAAAGATCTAGAACCACTCTACCTCAACGTTCATGCCTATGTGCGCAGGGCACTGTACAAGAAATATGGACCAGAACGCATCAACCTTAAAGGACCAATTCCAGCTCATCTGCTCGGTGAGAGATGCAATATACATAGTGTAATAAAATTATTTTTTAAGATGCTTTGGTTAGTAAATGTCTTACCAAAAGCTTTATATACATGCAACTGTTAGCTAAACACACACATTTCAGAGTTATTGACTCCCTTTTACTTCAAGGGGAATTAAATTAGTATCACAGTTTTTAAAATAAAAATCAACACAGAAAATCAATCAACAGATAAATTTTGTTAGTTGCAGGTTTTATCCCAAACTTGTGTTTTGTGACAAAATCAACACGATCTCACAGGAAAACGTTCTGTAGCTATTTTACAAGGTGGCATTTTCATGTTAATTAATCATAAATTTAGACAAAAAGTAAGCATGAAGGTCCACTCCTAAACATAACTGTCACTGGGGAGTAAGCAGTTCATATGAAAATGTATATATAGGACACCAATTCGCCCAAAACATGGCACCAGCACCTGATTTGGTAACGCTGGGTGGAGAAGGTGGGGCAATTTTTTTTTTTAATCATAGAGACATTTTTATCATTAAATTGCTGCTGTTTTGCATTAATAAATGCAGTTAGTAATAATATTACATGCTTATTTTTTGGAAATGCACATGGAAAGTACTGAGATGCAGATAAAATTTACTTTTAACAACAGTATTGAGCAAAAACCTTATTGGGAAAATTTGAAATACTCTATAGTATCACACTGAACTGACCGACAGCTTCAGTGATTGTAAAAGGAGTGCTCTTTACTTGCTTTCTGTGTAAACCAGTCACAATTTGAAGAACTTCTAGATTTTTATGAGAATTTGTGAACTTCATACTTCAGTACAAAAAGTGTCAAGCTTTGACAAAAATTGATTTCTTGATGTTTTGATATTAAGTGAATCCATGCAATGGGTTGTGGGCAATGGGTTGTGGGCAAATTCTGCGCTTCTAAATTTCCACTGGAAAGAGTAAATCATCTGGGAACCTTTTGTATACTCATTACTCAAATCATTTACTATGATTTGGGACACACTAATTCAAATTTTAAATTTTAAATACTATCTAGGATGCTGGGATGCAGAAATTGTTTATGATTTATGGAGAAAAGAATAATTTTACCATAATTTTTGTGTACACACACTGCAAACACATAATTATGTTCAAAAACAATGTAAAAGTGAATTTTGCATAATAGGTCCCCTGTAAACTGACATCAGCCTAATAAACCTGCTGGTGTCTGTCATTAAAGTCAATCAAACAACAAAGAAAAGGAGAAAATCACTCACTGCTTTTGACTGAATAACTTCAGTAGGATTACTAAAAAATATTACACTACACTTGAGATATTTTTTAATGTTTTCATTTTGTTTATCTTGTAATATTTTTTACAGTTTTATTCATCAAGCAGTTAATGCCCATTTACTTATTTATTTATTTATTGTGCACTGAAATACAATTTCTCATTTTTTTTTCTATCAGCATGTTCCCTTGAGGGCTCCTATGACAGTCATATGACAGCATCTTACTGCCATCTCATTTTAGAAGGCTTTATGTGTCTTCACACATGCTAATAGTGGTGTACTAATGTACATGTGGGAAAACTCAGAGCTGAGGGAATCAATTAAAGTTTCAAATTGGTGCTCTGATCTGCTGCTTCTGTCAGTCTTTCTTTTTCTTTTACCGCCCTGTTTCTCAGTCTGACCTCCTGCACTTGGGTCTGAACTGGATGCGTCTCCATGTGATGCTGGAGGGTAAAAGTCAGGGCTTAATTTGATCTTTTTCCATTCGCCGCTCACTGTCCTGCCATAATTCTCTCTTTTTCTTTTAACACCCTGATCCAGCTTAACAGGGTGAGATGGTCCAGGCTGTTCGTCATCAATAATGCACCTTTTCATTGGTGATCTCCCAGGTCTGAGCTCAGTACTGTTGGGGTGAGACAGTCCAGGCTGTTCTTCATAATTTCTGGAGCCTTTCACATGTGATTCTCCAGATGTAACCTCACTACTTTTGAGGTGAGACAGTCTAGACTGTTCTTCATAATTTCTGGAGCCTTTCACGGGTAATTCTCCAGATGTAACCTCACTATTGTTGAGGTGAGACAGTCTAGACAGTTGTTCTTCTCTGTTGGAACCAGGTCTGACCTCAGTGTCGTTGAGGTGAGACAGTCCAGACTGTTCTTGATCTTTGCTGGACCCTTTCATAGGTGTCTTCCCACATGCTGCTGGTGGGGTACTAATGTACAGGCGGGAAAACGCAGAGGTGAGGGAATCAATCGAAGAATCAGATTGGAGGCCCAATCTTTTCCTTTTCCACTCTACACTCTCTGATCTGCCAGATTTCTCATGTTTTCTTTTAACACCCCGTCTCATCTCAACCTGACTGCCTGAGCTGAGGGAATCTGTTGAATAATCAGAAGCAGAGCGGTGATCTGATCTACTCATTTTTCGTTCTCTGCTCTCTGATCTGCCAGAATTCCCCCTTTTCCTTTTCATCTCAATCTGACGACCTGTGTTTCGGTCAAAACTGGACATGTCTCGAAGTGATACTGGAGAAGAAAATCCTGAGTTGATTCTGTTAGCCATCTGAAGAAATCTGGTAATCTACTGATTAACCGCAAACTGGTAGTTCATCAGAGGAAGTCTGATATTCTGTCTCTACTGCTGCTGTGAGCAACTGACCGGGTTGGTCTGAAACTTCCGGAACGCTGATTGTGATGTCATAGGTGTGATCATTTGAATAATCTCCGTTTAAAAAACAACAACATCTGAACAGCTGTGCATGTTCTAATGCTCTTCTGTGAAGGTGTTTGTTTAGAGCTGTGCAATATGGACAAAATAATCACATTTCCATTCTTTTCATGGCTATTGTGATTTTATTTACAATATTGGTATTTGTTTTCTCTTGTTCACGTTAAATTCAAATTTGTATTTCAGTGTACAAGACCACATTTCCAAATAAAAAAAAATAGAATGAACTGCTTGATAAGTAAAACTGTAATGTCTCTATGTCATGTGTCTAGAACAGACGAGATACCAAAAAATACATTAATATTACAAGACAAAATAAACTAAATTCCAATTATAAAAAAACAATATAACTCAAGTATCAGTACAGGTTGTAGTATTGCTGAATAATCAAATGTAAGAATAAAATGGTGCATAGTCTTCATTGTGTGAATTAAATATACACAAATTTTTTATTAAAGCTACTGAAGTTATTCAGTCAAAAGCAGTGAGTGATTCTCTCCTTTTCTTTGGTTGTTTGATGAATATGAGGCACACAAACAGCAGCAGCAGGTTTATTAGGTTGTTGTCAAGACCTAATCCAATATCCTTAAACACATCTGATTTTCTCCCAATTGTTTACATTCGTTCAAGACATGAGCTAATATGTTTTAGTTGAATACTCTCTATGATGGACACGTTTGACATAATTGTGTGTATTTGACAGCTCAATTCAGCACCCTGACATTACAGACAGTTTTCTGTGTGCATTTTTCATGGCTTATTGTGTTTAATCACTTTTTTTTAGCATCAGACATGTCCCTCTTTTGATTTTCTCATTCATGCATGTTTCTTTCTCAGTCTAACGTAAATTACTTTGAGCAGTCCTGTGCTGGGCAGATGTAATTTCATATTGCAATATAAACAATATAGAAAACCTTGACAACAGCCTTAACCCTTTAACTTTCAACCCTAAAAAGAGCCAATGAAAAATTATTTTTCTTAAAATTCTTATTATGGACATATAAAATATGACCTCAAGCAGTTTTTTGTCAAAATGTATGTAAGGCTGAGATGTCTGTTTATGGTAAATCTTGCTTTACATGTGCAGTAGTGTTTCATGGGCTTTTTTGAATAATAAACATTCGTGTAACACTGTCAGTAAGTCTTAGACACCTTCCATAATTATCAGGATCCACATGAAACTAAATTTATTCAAAAGGGGTGTTCAGAAATAAATAATACATGAACTTTATATTGGTATATTGTGGTCAATATAATATCCAGGCCATTTTCAGTGATCTTAATTTTTGGTAAATGTTTGATAAATGCTTGAATTGTTATTTTAAACCAAATCTGAATTCTGCATCCTATGCTGCCTGAATGCAAATTCAGCAAATTATTTGATTTGAACATTTTCGAATCAATTCTAACCATGTATCCCTACGTAATTCTTTAAACCCAAAGTTTCTTTCACAGAAGGGGTTAAACATGAACAACTAAATGAAATCTACATAATTTCTGCTAAAAAAAAAAACAAACACGTCCGGCCTTTTTCTTTTTTCTTGAGGGTTTACATTGATATTCTGTAGTTGTTTGCGGCAACTCCAAAGCAATCGACAGGATTTAATGTGCTTTCAAAATCATCAAGCGTGACTGTGTGTGTGTGTATATATTAGTGGCTACATTTGCACGTGTGGGAAACTGTGTGTACTTGTGTTTGTGTGTACGCAATGGTTCCACATGGCTGGAGATTAAATGGCTTGGAATTCCAAGCCCAGTAGTTTCCTCCAGTGCCACTGGTCAGAGATACTACATCTCTCACATCCTGCCTTTCAGTTGGCTGATGTTCTTCTCTGCTCGGTTTTTCTCAGGAAATATGTGGGCCCAAACGTGGTCTGCTATCATGGATCTTGTCATTCCGTACCCTGATGCCACACAAGTGGATGCCACGCCAGCCATGATTGCCCAAGTAAGATTACAACTAAAAACACATTCTTTAATCTATTTCTATTCCCACAGTCTGAACTCTTGGAAAAAGCCCCATTTTCTGAAAGCAGTGGCTGTTTACATTAAGTGTGAAAGAAAGTAGATGCTGTGTACACTGAGTGTAAATAGTGGCAAGTACTGTGTAAATAGCAACAAATATCTTCTTGTTTGCATGGAGTGCAAACAGGTATGATAGACAAGTTTTATGCCTCCGTGTGCATACAAAATCTTATTGTATTATTGAAATACAAACATTGCAAATAAATGTTTGGAAATGTAAAAGATATAAATAACCATCCTGGTGAAGAATCATTTGGTGAAGTCTTTGTGCAATGGCATATGAAAGACATAAATGCCACTCATACCTGTAAATTGTCTGCATGGTGTCCTCTGATTGTGAGGTGCTCTTTGGTTCTTCAGGGTTGGAACCCCAAGCGGATGTTCGAGGAATCAGACCGGTTCTTCACTTCTCTGGGTCTTCTGCCCATGCCTCCTGAGTTCTGGAACAAGTCCATGCTGGAAAAGCCAACAGATGGACGTGAAGTGGTCTGCCATGCCTCTGCTTGGGACTTCTACAACCGCAAAGACTTCAGGTACATGCCTCATATCAACATAAGATGGTCCATACTAGGGCAGAAGAGGTTTGATATATTAGTTTAATAACGAAGGCTGTGATACCATTTGCAAAAAAAAAAAAAAAAAACCAAAAAACAAACTTTTTTTTTTCAATAGAAATGACAATAAATTACTTTAAATTTACTTCAACCATATTTCCAAGACAATAAAAGTAATTATGAAAATACATATACAGATGTACTTAAGTCCTACTTAAGTGGGTTACAAAATAAAGGTAAACTAATTTCATTTAATATAAAATTAAACTCTAATAGATTTTCATGTAATTGTAAGTGTCCAAAAACATTACATTCAGTTCACACTTAAGTATATTCTTTTAAAGTATCCTCTCATAATATAGGTACAAAAGTTATCAGTGGGGTGGCACCTTTCCAAAAGGTACAAGTACCATTTGGGCACTAAAATGTACACTTTAGGTACTAATATGTACCTTTAAGGTACCACTATGCACCCTTCAGGGGTAAATAAGGTACACCAACAAGGCAGCTCACTAGTTTTGGACAGAGCCTACACTCATTCATGAACTGTCCTAATATGTCTCCCAAGCCAAACAAACCCTAATTTCAACAACTCCTGTTATTCATTTGATAAAGGGAGGATGCTGGTAGAGCTATAAAGACATCTAAAACAACAACTTTCTAGCCTTTTCCTTACCACATGTTATCTTGTGAACCTCACTGTTAACTTTCTCCATCCTCTTACCATCTCTAGGATCAAGCAGTGCACGGTGGTGACCATGGACGACCTCATCACCGTGCACCATGAGATGGGCCACGTTCAGTACTTCCTGCAGTATAAGGATCAACCCATCTCTTTCCGCGATGGCGCCAACCCTGGATTCCACGAGGCCATCGGTGACGTACTGGCCTTGTCCGTTTCCACACCTAAACACCTCCAGAGCATTGGCCTGCTGGACAAGGTGGAGGACAATAAAGGTACAGCTCATACATCTACAAAGAAGCTTGCAACACAACACATAAAATGCTAGTTCAAACTCTAAGTGTCTTACTGGTCTGTAGAAAGCACCATCAACTTCCTGATGAGCATTGCCTTGGATAAGATTGCCTTCCTGCCTTTTGGCTACCTGATGGACCAGTGGAGGTGGAAAGTATTTGATGGAAGGGTCTCAAGCTCAGAGTACAACAAAGAGTGGTGGAACCTCAGGTGACCGTTATTCCATTATCTACATTCTACAGTGTTAAAGGGATAGTAAGTTAGGGCACTATAATTTAGGTAATGAGGAAAACGTTGACGGACAAAATGCGGATAAATAAAGACTGTTTCAAACGGCCAAAGTCACGTGATTTCAGTAAAGATACGGCGCTAGGGGGCTGAAGCCCCGAATGATTTATTTTCAGTAAAGCCCTGAATCTTTGTATTACCATGTCTTGTGCGCATCAAGATTGAGTTTTAATGCGCATCATAATTCTATTAAACTAGCACTTAAACAGCAAAATGCAGCAGCTTCAGGTAGGCTATCTGTAACTTACTGTAGCCTATAAATTCATAATACCGATCTCACTATCTGTCAAAATTAGATTGTTACTACTGTATACCAACAAATATAGATTTTTAATCATGGTATTATATGCGCAGACTTTCTAGGACACACGCGCGCGCGCGCGCGCTATTTAAAGCGATTATAAGAACAGATTGATAGCATTTAGCATGGTCTGTGGCAGACTTTACTAAGTGTCAGGGCAACAAAATTCAATAAACAAGAAGTTAAGTGATTTAAATTTTAGAGAAAATGGTCTTTTTACTCTCGCGAAAATGGTTCTAACAAAGTTGTGCATCTGTGCACAGTGTTTCGTTACTGAATGAATTTGCCTTTTTTAAAGTGCCCTTATTATGCCATTTTTAAGGTAGCTAATATTGTTTTATGAGTCTCCTAAAACAGGTTTACATGCATCCAAGGTCAAAAAACACTTCAGTTTTCTCAAAAAATAGCTTTAATTTTACCTCATTTCTAAATGATTCCTAAACGACTCGTGCGAAGCAGTTCAAAGAATCATTCTCTCTAAACCCCGCCTTTCCGTGAGCCCTCGCGGCGCAGTCCTTTGTGATTGGTCTACCGCGTATAGCCATGGACGGACATTATGCAAATGTTTTACTTCGTGACGTACAGCCGTAACAGAATAAGATTCAAATTCCTGACGACTCGTTTAGGCGATTGCGAGCTGACTCTTTTTTTGATAGACAATAACTTTACATATCGTGCACTTTCGGCTTCACAACTTTGCAGAAAGTTTGTGTTCACATACTGCTAGATGGGACACTGCATGAAAGGTAATATTCGAAAAGGCATAATAGGGGCACTTTAAAGCTTTGAAACAGTGATTCACTGACCTATTCATAAAACAGTTTCTTACTTAATTTCTGAATGAATCAGCCGTTTTTGAACGAATCAATTGAATAAATCACTCAACGACTCAGTCATTAAGATAGTAGCTTGCTGCACCTACTGGAAATTTTAAGTCTCATTTTTAAAAGTATCATTCTATTTTTTTTCTATTATTTCATATTTTCGCGTTCTAAATTTTATATTTAAAACATTAATCTTGTAATATTATTTATGCAATTTGTAAGTGCAAATTTTAATTAATTTAGTTATGCTATACTTGTCTCTTAAAAAAATGAAGCCACTTTGCTAATGTAAGTTTTCAACATAGCCTATTTTATGTGAAGTGTATCCCATGTATTCTGATACTATACATTCATTTCTCTGGGCTAAGCCCCGGATATCCACTCACCCTAGAACCACTCCTGGTTACATCACAACTGTTTCGAAAAGTTTCAGAATTTCAATGGTTCGTATTTTTTAAATATATTATAGTTTCAATAAGACATTTGTTTTTTGGGTTTGTAAAAGCTGTTCTTATGTATATTTGGTCTGCAGTTTTTATTGTAGTTACACAGTTAGCGTGTGGTGTTTCGAACGTTTCGAAACAGTGAATCATGTTGGTTCAATTGATTCGAAGCTTCGAAAAGGTTCGTTTCTGCAAACACTATCGTCAAACGTCTTTAGAACAACCCGTGAAAATAAAAGTTCGGATTAGCTTGAAGAAATTATAACAAATGTTCGAATTACTATTGTACAGTAAAATGTACCTCTCAAAATAATAACAAGAATAATACAGTTTATTAAAACGTTATTTTTAAAAGAATATTGCATTAATTTTCATCAATGTTTTCCAAAAAATACATTTATGTAGAAAATAAATAAACAGAGCAAGCCATTCTAAAAATAAAGTTAAACTTTTCAAATATTTAATGACAGCTCAGAGGCAATGCAGATGTATCAAACATGAGTATCAAACTAAAGGTGCATCTTAAAAAAAACTGTATATATGATTTATTTTTACATGTTGCATGGATACATCATATTGTTTGTCATTTAATTGATGCATTGATTCATATCGAGGTATTGTTACACCCCTAGTTGTTACTGTTGTTTGCTAATCGGTTGTATTAACAAGCTGTGCAATATGTAAAGTTTGTACCAGAGCTGAATTAGTGTATTTTATATTAACAGAATGAAGTACCAGGGATTGTGTCCACCTGTACCGCGCACTGAGGAAGACTTCGACCCTGGTGCAAAGTTCCACATCCCAGCTAATGTGCCCTACGTCAGGTAGACAATAAAATATATCACTAATGTGGAAAGATCTATCATGTTTCACAACTCATGCAATCAAATAAGCCTTTGGATTGACCGTTTATTTGGTTTGGCTCCAATAGGTACTTTGTGAGTTTTGTAATCCAGTTCCAGTTCCACAAAGCCCTGTGTGAAGCCGCCGGTCAGCCAGCTCCGCTCCACAACTGTGACATCTACCAGTCCAAAGAAGCAGGGAAACTCCTGGGGTCAGTAAATCACTGAGAACTGTTTCCAGTTTTTACAAGCACTAGGAGCAATAAAGTAGTAAGATTTTATAGATTCTCATCATTTTTGCCTGCGAGTAAAAGAGCTCTACTCCCTCCTCCTCCTCCTCTTCAGTGATGTGATGAAGATGGGCTTCAGTAAACCCTGGCCCGAAGCCATGGCTTTGATTACTGGCCAGCCCAAAATGTCAGTCCAGCCTCTGATGGAGTATTTCCAACCGCTCATCGAGTGGCTGGAGGAGGAGAACAAAAAGAACGGTGACGTCCTGGGATGGCCAGAGTACGATTGGACGCCTTACAAAAGTAAGCTTGGAGTTCATAAATCAACATTCAAATGTTGGTTTACCACTCAGTTTCCTGTGTTTTACTGAAGAATAAATGTGCTTCAGCTAGGAAACTGGGATGGATTTCAGTCAAATTAATTTGAGCAGAGTAAAATTTGAATGTTAGTTAGCCAATACCAACGACTTTTTCAAGATACTGAAGCTCCAACTCAATAGTAAACCACTGGATTTGGGTGATTATTCAAATTGAGAAAGTTTCTTTTCTGATTTTTATAAAAAAAAAAAAAAAAAAAGTATTTTTCAGGAGTGGAATATAATTAATTTTCATGTATGTGAATAATATATTTTTTCATTATTTAGATTTCCATTTTTCTTTTTCTTTTTTAATAAAAAATGAAACTTGTCAGAACTTCTAAATTTCCTAACTCATACTTTTTAACTTCCCTTCTATAATGCATTTATAAAACAGATTTAATAAATTTATAAAAAGCTGTCATAAGAACACCTTCATTTGAAGAGTTCAAATTTTCAATTAATGTATAAATATATTTATATGTGCAATTTTATTATTTATAACAGAATCTCTGTCCCCAATATTGCTGTCATTACTATCACACCAATAATTTGTATAATATAATATACATTTATAAAATATGAAAAAAGATGTCTTTCATTAGAACTTTATAAGGATCAAATTTTCACTTAAACTTGGTACGTCATTACCATCACACCAAGACTTTGTATAATAATACAAATGTATAAAAAAACATTCAAAAAAGTTGAATGAAGTTGAACTTGATAAGGATACAGTTTTCAATAACATACTGTATATGCACAGTTTATAATATTTATAATAATAATAATCTGTCCCCAATACTGATGTCATCTTGTCACACCAAGAATTTGAATATTATTCTATTCTATTTACTTATGATGGAAATGACAAGCGACAGGGTCAGAAATGTCATTAATTTTAGGATTTTAAACATCATTTGAGGTTTATTATAGTATATATTTATTCAGAAACAATCTTTTTTTCTGTAATTCAGAGTTACTTGTCTGCTAGCTAATATCATGTGTTAGCAAGCACAAAAGTAAAACTAACTTTGCCACCATCAAGAACAAAAATCCAACCCATAGCACTTTTTTACAGTAATAAAATGCTCACACACTTCTCACCTGTTTGTTTCAGTGACTTCAGTGTTGGAAGAGAAGCCGAAAGGAGTCAATTTCCTGGGTTTGAGTGTGGATGAGGCAGGTGCTGTGGCGGGACAGTGGATTCTACTGGTTCTGAGCATCGTCTTCCTGCTTGGCATCATCTATTTAGTCTACAGATACAGGAAGACTAAACGCTTACAGGACAAATCAATGTCTCAGATGGAGCTCAAGTAAAATGCTTAAAAAGAAACAATTCTTACCATGCAGTCATTACTTTTTGACAAAATCCACCTCTTTTTTGAATGTAATGTATATTTATTATTTTTGGTCAAATTTGTTTGACTATGCAAGGAAAGGTGACTTGTAATTTATTTGTAAAAAAAAAAATTTAAATGTTTGACTGCTGTTTTCAATTATTTGTATAGTCATAGCTGTGTGCATTTCTGATTGATTTTACTGGTAAACCTTTCTAGAATATAAAGAATTATACAGACGTTCTGGCTTTGCTTATTCTCTGAGTGCAGGAACATTTCATAAAAATGAGCCTTCAATTTGTAAAAAAACATTTTAATATACAATATAAAAAAGACCTGACAGATCATCATGTTTTTTTTTTTTCAGTATATTTTCTCAACTCTGTACCCAGGTCTGAGGTATACAAGCATTTGCTCAGTATGTAATGAAGTCCAGTGGTTTAGTATCCAATTCCCTTCTAATAACTAACAAAGTCAACCTATGTGGGCTTCTCTCTGACAATCCACTCTGATCTACCTTGATTATATTAAATTCCACTAAAATATAAAACTTAGCAACTAAAAATCTTATACCATCTTCAAGTTCAACACTGAACATTTTCATTTTCAGTAAGTGGACTGATCTGAGCTTGATCAAATTGAAACCTGCTATCCCTGTGCCTTGGCAGTACATGTACATCTTTTTATAGAAATTATAGCATTTTTTTCAAGCATAAAATCCACATTCTTCACTTGTATGATGAGTCACACCAAGACAGTAGTTTCTAGTAGCTTCTGTTCAGTACAATACTATTTGAGTAGACGGTAAGACAAAAATAAAGTCATTTTAAAGTGAAAATCTAAACAGTGACTCGCAAAATCCAACAACAAATCTCAGTCATATTATACCACAAAAAAATCAACACTGGGTCAAACAATACGTGAAGTTTGGAGCAGGACTGTATATTTTATTGACCAGTTACACATCAGCTTTGATTTTTGCTCATGCTATATGAATGTTTTTTTGTTTGTTTTTTTTCGCATTGCAGTAATGAGAATTTAATTGTGCTTAATTGACATAAAATCCTAAATTAAGCTTTTATTCAAACTGTTTATTTATTTTTTTCATTTGAGATTGAGCCAACTTCTAGAGATTCACCCAAATAATGCTGACAGGAACATGATGGTTTGGGCAAACATTTTACACATTTAAACATTGTAGTCTTCCTCCATGGGAGGAAGTAGCTGGGAAAAAATAGATCAGTTCTTAAACTTACACAGCTGAAAAAATGTGTCCAAAGAAAATGCTGCAACTTGGAAATCAAGTCTATTTTCTCAGTGTTGTTTGATCAGAACTGGTTTCAGATCAGTTATAGCATGATGGAAAAGATCTCCTTATCGCAATGAGTAAAATGACACAAGGCTCTGGCAGGTGAACTATTACAGTGACAATAAAAAAAATATTACAATTGAATGAAATTTAAAATGCAATGAAGCACACACTTGAAACATATTTACATGTTCAAGAAGATTTTAAACTAGGAAAATAAATCAGCTGTTCATTAAGTCAAGGATGTCCTAGACAATACTCTGGCGTTGTTGAAAGCGGTTTAATGGTCTACAAATCATGATATTGCACACAGACCAACAAACGTTTCAAAACGTTCTCACTGCATGAGTGGCGGCTCCAAACGCCAGTGTCCAGTGTCTGTTGAGTTGAGGCGGGGTTAATAAAAGACATCCTCCAATCATCACGCTCCCCTGGCTCTGGACGGAGAGAGGTGAAGAGGTCAGTAGTAATATTCATGCATTTCTGTCCAGTTGGTGACCCAGAGCTTCTTGCTCAGTTCTTGCTCGGGCTGAAAGGCCAAGTTATACTTGTAGCGTTCCTCTTTGCGTACTTTCACACCGTGGTACTTTGGCATTATCCTGTAGTAAACGGCCCTTTTGAAGAAACCGCACTGCTCGAGAGAGACAGAGAATCAAAGAAATGTTTCAGGTAAGAGTGACAGATATGCTTTTGTTAAAAATAAAAAAGTGCGATTTTAAATGTTAGCATTTATTCCCCCTCAAGACAACCCTGTATTATTCCTTCTTTCGCAAAAAGCTCCACAAAAGCATCATAAAAGGAGTTCATATGACTTGTGCACTATATTTAAAGTCTACTAAAGCCATTTGATACATTCTACAGCTCCTTTTTCTCATGTTGTTTGTTCAGACTTGCTGCTTTCATAAATTTTATGATGCAGATGACAAATGTCACTTTAATGATTCTTTTATGATTTTTGTCATTTTTTGGAGCTTTGCAGTACTAATCTAAACTCACTTTTCCTGAAAAACAGCAGCATGGAAATTGTGCATCTCATTTTGTGTTTGACAGAAGAAAATAAATAATATGACAAGAGGGTGAGTAAATGATGACAAAATGCTAATTTTTGGATGCATTATTTCTTGGACGGAATAGTTCACCAAAAAATAAAAATCTACTCAAAATGTACTCACCTTCGGGCCATTCAAGATGTAGATGAGTTTGTTTCTTCATGGGAACAGATCTGGAGAAATTTAGCATAACATCACTTGCTCACAATGAATGGGTGCCGTCAGAATAAGACAAATTACGCTTTAACATTAAACTGTCATTTATATTCTCCAGTGAAAAAGTTTATCCTCTCTTGTCCTCTCACATCAAAATCCACCCACATATTGCCTTTTAAACATTGCTTGATCTGTGCATTTCTCTCCTGATCCAGAGAAATGGCTTTTTCACTGGATAAAGCAGTATCATGGATAGAGGATTCATATTTTAGCCAGTTTGAAGTTAAAAATGTCTTAATGACGGATTTGTTTCGTACAAACATGCAGCTTTTCACTTCACGAGATGTTAATTGATGGACTGGAGTGGTGTGGATTACTTGTGGATTATTGTGATGTTTTTATCAGCTGCTTGGACTCTCATTCTGACGGCACCCATTCACTGCAGAGGATCCATTGGTGAACAAGTCATGTAATGCTTAATTTCTCCAAATCTGTTCTGATAAAGAAACAAACTCATCTATATCTTGGATGGCCTGAGGGTGAGCTTGGCAAATTTTCATTTTTTTGCTGAACCATTCGTTTAAGTAAAACACTGTATAAATGCATAAACAAGAATGGGAAAAAAACTGAATCTTCATGCTCCAATTAGGATTAGTTGAAATTACAGTGTACACAAAAAATGTAAACATTTCATTAGTGGAAAAAAGTGCATTGAGATTCCCATTTGAGCTCCACTTCTCTGGGAATAGTTATTGAGCAAAACAGGCAGAATGAGAAAGGAAGAGATTGTTATTTGACTCTGGCAGTAAAGGAATTACGGAGGTAAGTCAGAAAACAAGATTGCAAAGTGAAAAGTCAGAAAAAGCGTATGGTAACTAGAGAGATCCATAGAGGGTCTGCTTTACCGAAAGGCCCTAACAGTGCTGCCATAGCGGCCCGAGGGCCCCCGCAGGCTCAGTATTCCTCCGTCAGCCTCTCTGTCTCAGAGGGCTGGATCTTTATTTCTGCTTTCTGGGATTTGGCCTCATACATCTCCCTCCTGCTGGCCCGTCGGAAGAAACCGCACTGTGGAGGAGGGGCGGAGCCCAAGGCGGGACATTTATTACTGATTTAAATAACAAGAGGCGGTGACATTTCACATCAAGGGTTCACTGGGTCAAATTGAATTTCATGGACTGCAAGCATGTGGTTTAAATCTGTCCTGTCATTTTGCATTTATTAACCGTCCCTGGTTAAGTTACAGTTTCTAAATAAATGTTTTAGGAAAAGTGCCTAAAAAGTGGGCGGTATGACCAAAATCTGATTTCACGCTATGCGTAATTTTATGTAATGGTACTATTCAAAAGTTTGGGGTTAGAATGATTACGTTATTTGGCAAGGACACGTTAAATTAGTCAACAGTGACATTATTTCAAATAAATGCTGTTCTTTTGCACATTCTATGCATCAAATAATTTGTTTTGGAGCAAAAAATCAGCATTAGAATTATTTCTGAAGGATCACGTGACACTGAAGACTAGAGTAATGATGCCAAAAACCTCTGCTTTGTCATTACAGGAATAAATTACATTATAAAATATACATTTAAACAGAAGAGACTTTAACAAAAACACTTTTCAAAAACATTGAAAAATCTTACCAACCCCAAACTTTATCACAATATCACAATCTTTTTTTTTATATTAAATAATGTTCTTATACTTATTTTTGATTAAACAGTGAATTAAATACTTAATCTTGTTCCATTATTTTCTCTTTTGCTTGAAATTTAATGTATGCAAAATGTCTGGCATCAGGGAAACAAAAAAAATGGTTAGCCCTACATTATACAACACTTGACTTGAAAACAAAATAAAAACAATATTACAAAATGCTGACTGTAAAATAGCTAATGTTTACACACGTGACCGCACATCAGTTGAATTTGACATAAATTTGTAATATAATAATCAACTGGGACACGTCCTGATCTGTATCTGCATACATTTCTGCTATCATAACACTTCCCAGCCCAACTGTGACCTGGATTTCAGATCATTCTGAATGATGGGCAAAATATAAAAGTGCAAATACCTTCCAGAGAATGAGACTGATGATGCCTAATAACAGTATCCCTGCAACCGCTGCAACAATGATGATCCACAGAGGAACTTCATACGGCGCCTCCTCTCCCAGCACTGGATCAATGTTTACTGAAAACTACAGACAATTCAATTACATGAGCTTTCAGCAATGCCATTAGCAGTTATACAGAGAATATTTAAAAGGATTTGTTCAACCAAACTTTAAAATTCTGTCACGATTTGTTTACCTTCATGTCATTTAAAACCGATGAAGCACAGAAAAAAAAAAATATTAAGAATTCATAATGACCAAATGCTTTCATACGCTGGACAGTCCAAAAAAATAGTCCATATGACACAATATTACAAGTATTCTGAAGCGAATGAATCATTTTTTGTGTGGAACAGACCAATTGATGTCATTATTTACTAAAAATCTTCATATTTTCACAGCTCTAATATAAAATATGGTGCCACTGACAAACATCTTTGGCTTCTGCATATCTAGCACAAATATTGTCAAAATTACTTATATTTTGCACTGTATTTTACATAAAGTTATTAATACTGTTTCAGAAGTCAAGTTATTTTTATACACTTTGCACTTTATGCAAAACAGTAACAAACAGGAAAATAACAATTAATATTGCAAAATTCAACAGTTATTAAACTCAATTTCAGCTGTAAAGCAGCTCTATAGAAGACAACATTCACTACTCAGCTGAATTTCATCTAGTTATGTTCAGAAACAGTGTTGTTGATGTTGCAAACTTTATCAATTATGAAGCAAATTTGTTTCACAGCAGCTCTACAGAAGACAATAATGTCATTGTTCAGCTTAATGTGGTTCAGCATTGATTCAGTTCAGTTCAGCAGCAGTGTTGATGTTGCAGAGTTTATCAATTATGAAACAAATTTGGTTCACAGCAGCTCTACAGAAGAATATAGTGTTATTGTTCAGCTCAGTTTAGATCAATTTGATACAACTGAATTCAATAACTATGTCAATTTTGCGGTTCATCAATTATGAAACAACTACAAATTCAACTGTGAAGCAGCCCTACAGAAGACAACAGTACAACTATCCAGCTCGAGTTTTCTTTATAGTGTCAGTTTAGTCAAAACAATAATATTTTTGAATATTAATGGTCTTTTAAACCACAGTCCATATTACTTGTTCACTAAATTCCAAGATATTTCAGAAGACCTGCAATACAGTCAAAGTCATCTAGGCTATTTTCATGGTGTTTTACAGTGCATTGTTGGAGCTTTACAGTCTGTGGATATTATGAACTACGAAGCATCATGAGTAAATAAATCATTATGTGAACTTTAATGTGAACAGCTCTGACCTCTCTGATCTGGTTGTCCATTTTGATGGCCGGTTTATCCGTCAGCAGTCTCAGCGTAGCCTGGCCCTTCACTTCCACTCGCAGGGCATTGGCGTAATCCTGCCAGAAAACCACAGAGATGCATAGCGTCATTTAGTGCGCGCTATTTAGTGAGTACTTCACAAACAGCTACTAATACAAACCTCCAGCAAGGTGCTGTTCCACACGCGTGACCTGACTCTGATCTCCGCCTGAGTCGACATGTTGTGCAGCGGGCAGGAGAAGGTCATGCAGCGAGCCGTCTGCTTTGAACACTCCTGAACAGAGATAAAAGCCACGCTTTTTGACATTTGACATTCGGATGATGAACAAACTGGTGGGACAGCATGAAAATCATTGCCTCACCAGCAAATGGGACACTTTACGAGGTGCCAGGACGGTGACAGAAGCTTCTGCATGGGGATATCCTGATTCCACCTCTCTTTTGGACCGTTTGCTACCTCGATCTGACAGCTGGAAGAGAAGATGTAGGATGATAATCGAATGGAGTGAATGAAATTGGAAATGAGTTACCGTGGGCTGCTGTATTTCCTCAGACTCACTGTGAGGTTGAGAGGGTTGACAACCCTCCCCGGTGGGACACAACGTGACTCCGACGCTCCTTTGATCACTATCTCTGTGAGATACAGCAGCCATTTCCCATTGGTTACCTCATATGGCCATTCAAAGTCAATCATCAGAGTTCCCAAATCTCCCAGCGGTTCTCCCAGCATGTGCACCTGGAAAATGGAAACAAAGCACATTTTTTTGTGTTTTTACAAGGAGCTTAGAAGGAAAGTCCACCCAAAACTGAAAATTCTGTCGTCTATTCATATTTTCACCCTCATATCATTCCAAACTTGTGTAACTTTTGGCTGTAGGACAAGATATTTTGAAGAATGTCGGTAAGCAAACAGTTTAGGTGACCATTGACTTTCAATGTACAATATGAACAAAAAACATTGTATGGAAATCCTTCAAAATATCTTCTTTTGTGTTCCACAGAAAAAATTGAAAACGACATGAAGGTGAGTACATAATGACTTATTACAAATTTAATGATTTTTAACTTTGACTGGTCTCAAATATCATTTTGGTCCATTTAGTTATGGTTTCTGTCTAATTTGAATTTACCTTGTTGTTTTTGGGAATTAAATATTGTATTTATTATATTTGCCTTTCTACTAACATTACAGTAGAATAAAATTATACACTATAATAGTTATATATTTTTGCCCTAATGCAACAATGATTTAACCCTTGAGGTTTTTTTTGTCATCATTCACTTTAAAAAAAAAAAAAAAAAAAAAAAAACATTTACAACTACACTACCATTCAAAATTGATGGCAGGAAAATTATTTTTATTTTTTATTTTTTGAAAGAAATGAATACTTTTATTCAGCAAGGATGCATTAAATGGATCAAGAGCAACAGTAATGACATTTATAATTTCTATTTCATATTCATGCTGTTCTTTTGAACTTTTCATTCCTCAAAGAGTCCTGAAAAAAAGTGTTTTAGTTTCCATAAAACTGGAGTAATGACTGCCAAAAATTCAGCTTTGAATTTTTATCACAGGAATTAATTACATATATATATATATATATATATATATATATATATATAAGAACAGAAAGAAGTTCTTTTAAATTGTAATAATATTTTAAATTGTTGTCTTAAATTGTAATAATATTTCACAATATTACTGTTTTTACTGTATTACTGATTTAAAAAAAACATGTGGACTGGATCAGATTTGTAAAACTTTTTTTGCTGTTCAAATTACAATCAGCTAAACTGATATGAGAGAAATACACCAAAATAAAAAATAATGTTTGGTGCACGTCTGAAGAAAGCCACACTTACACGAAACACAAACTCCAGCAGACTGCCCACATCACTGGTGCTGTTCATAGCAGATTCACCAATCACACGGCCACTAAATGACGTGTCAATCACTTGCTTTTCTCTGAACATGACAGAAAAAAATGAAAACCACAGAATCAAAAAGATTTTCATCATCCGGACTGTTTTTGTTGTATGAGGGACATTTAAAAGTACCAATTTTTGCTTCAAATTTGCCTTTGATAAACTATTAACTATGAAATGTCACTGTCATTAATAACAGTGTATTAATAATATGTTTGATACATTTAAGTGATTTTTTTGTCTAACATGTACAGATGAATAAGTCATTTATTGTACATTTTCACATTTATTTTAATGACATATCAAAGTACGTACAAGGAAAAGGTAGTGAGGACCGTGTTCTTCACATTGAGGGTGACAGGAACAGGATACAGATCCTTCTGCTCACTGATACTGAAGACAAACACAAACACCATTCAGTCAGTCACCATAAAAGACAAGGCCTGCAGAAATGACTTCAGGAAACACATTAATTCAACACTGTGCACTGAGGAGAAACTGTACACTGTATAAACAAGACAGCATTTTAGTCAGTCCAGACTTACGTGGAGAGCTGAAGCTGAGATTCAATCTGCTCTGTGTAAAGCGTTATACCAGAGGTCTCAAAGATGATTATGAATGAGGCCTGTGGAGACGGAAATCAGAGGTGAGAGCAAATTAGCAAAACATATCAGCTGTACAGTCTGATTAGCTGAGTTCATTCAAATGGTCATTGGAGATGCTTTTTTTTAATTAACATGCAAATCCTCAGAAAGGTCACGTATTGGACATGTTTCAGTAAGAAAACAGACTGCTACCTTCTGATTGCTTTTAAATGGGTTTCCCAGATCGCATATCACAGTCTCGTTTGCGCTGCACTCAATATCGAAACCAGACTGCGATGAAGACAAACCAAGAAAGTTAACAACAGCATTGAGAACATTGAAATGATCTAATTAATGAGTTGCTAGAAAGAGTCTCTAATAGGAACTTTAATTCAGTTTTTGGTAAGTTGCCATACATATTTTAATATAATATAATATAATATAATATAATATAATATAATATAATATAATATATAGATTTATTACATTTTTATTCCATGTGCTACTTTCATTAATTGGTAAGTTACCATTACTTTATTTTGCAATAATAACTGGCAAACTGTGCATTACACCATTAATTTAATTTAATTTAAAAACTGGTAAATGAATAATAGTTTATTTTGCAATAACGACTGGCTACTCCTTAGTTAACTACATTAGTTAACATGAACAATGATAAATTCTTCTAATACGTGAATTAATCATAGTTAATGTTAATTTTAACATGTACTAATACTTTTTTAATTTCAAAACTTGTATCTGTTAATATTATAAAATGAACCTGAGCTAACATGAACTAACAATGAGGTATTTTTATTCACTAACAAAGATTCATAAATACTGTGTATTTATGTATTGCTCATTGTTAGTTAAAGCTAGTTAATGCATTAATTAAGGTTAACTAAGGAAGGTTATTGTAAAGTGTTACCTATAACATTTAGTCAGTTGCCAAAAGTTTATTTGTATATTACAATTACACCTGTACATTACACCATAAATATGATATAATATATTATACTATTTGTTAAATTGCCACTTTATTTGGTACTTTATTTTGCAATAATAACTGCCTAACTGTAAATAACAACATAAATATAATAAAATATAATATCAAATGCTTACAAATTAAATGTACTTATCTTTTATGAAAATCATGGATTTTAAATTATATAGCAACATATAGTACAAAAATGCAAAATCAAAGGGAAAATTGTATAGGAAATACAGCAGAACATTGCTCAACTGTTTCTTTGAGATATTATAGAGATGGTCTTTGTGATTTTCTTTTCTGTGGGATGTAGCCTGTGGAGATGTGATGAAGAGTGAAAGAGCTCCTCCGTGTGGCCTCACCTGAGGGCGCACGCCTGAGTATTTGAGCGAGGGGGGAATGGTGATGTTCAGCATGGCCTGATGGGCGTCCTCGGCCTGTTTGCCTCCATCCGGCGTGTTAGTAACATCCACCATCATCACCAGCTTCTTAATGTTACTGTTGAACTCCATAATCTGACTGTGAACAAACCACCACATGTGTATTTAAACATTAATATTTAGGAAGTCAGTAGCATGTAAAATCTCTCTGTGGTATGTTTCTTTTATCACATAACACAAAATGATTCAAGCACAGAATAAAATAAAATATATTGTTTTTAAGTGGCCACTATATAGTACACACTGTACTATTACCAGTACTATTCTACTCTGATCATTGTTTTACATAGCACACATTACATTAATCATTAGATTTATGAATAAGCCTACCAAAATGAAATAATAACGGAATTGAATTTAAATGTGAATAAATGCTGTTTGTGTTCTCATTTTCTTTCATCCATATTCACCAGTTTTCATGCAGTTTTCATACTGACCTGGGGAAGGGAATGTAATTCTCATCAGCAAATGTGGCCTTGAGCTGCAGGTTACTGCTGCACCTGTTGTCATCGCCACACTCCTTATGAAAGTTAATCTGAGGACAAACACACCAAAGCCCTCTCAAGACTCACATCAACACAAACCTTCAGGCAGAGGTTTGCCTTCAGCTGAGGCTGGTTTGTACCTCAGTTTTGTCGGTCAGGATCTGCTGGCCGCTCAGCACAGGGAAATCGTCCAGACTCTGGAGTGTTTGCTGTGCTGCTGCTTTCTGCTCGTTTAGAGACACGTTCAGAGTGAACGCTATGGGCTGAAGCTTGTCCCTCACAGGAGCCTGCAGAGACGAGAGAAACAGCTTCTTTCAATCCTGTTGCTTCTTGACATTCACTAAACTCACATTACTGGATCAGAATGGCATATTGCTTAGCTCTATCTTATACTTTGCAAATTTTCTATGTGCATTAAGCACATGCATAATATATGTTGGCTAGCTCATCTATTATTATAAATATCAAGCAAACAAACAAACTGAAACAAAATAAAAAAAGGTAAGTTGCTAATACTTTATTTTTCAATAACAACTGCCTAACTGTACATTAAACTATGAATGATATAATATAATATAATATTTTTGGGAAGTTGCCAATACTTTATTAATTGTACATTAAAACTAAAAATAGTTTTTAGGTTTTTAAATGTAGCAAACACTACACAGTAGGCAGTACTCTTCCACTCTAAACATCTTATGCAAATGTTCTAGATGCATTATATATGTTGGCTATATATCTTATCTAACTCATGTATTATTATTATTATTATTATTATTATTATAAATCATCAAGTAGATTAATATAATATAATATAATTTATATAAAATATAGTTGCTAATAATTTATTTTGCAGTAAAAAGTTTGCAGTTTGTTTGTTTCTTTATTAATTTCTAAATATATATTTGTGTAAATGTATAGTGTATGTCTACCTGGTGTTCCCTATGCTATGGGGACCAAATGTCCCCACAAGGATAGTAATACCAGTAACATTTTTTGTTCCCATGAGGAAACAAGGTTATAAATCATACAGAATGTTTTTTGTAAATCTAAAAATGAAAAGTTTTGTGTCAAGGGTAGGTTTAGGGTAAGGGAATAGAAAATACAGTTTGGACAGTATAAAAACCATTTTGTCTATAGAATGTTCCATAAAACATGGAAACCTGTGTGTGTGTGTGTGTGTGTGTGTGTATGGTGGTGTGATCAGGTAGTGTCTCACATTAACAGTAAGTTCCAACTCTTGGCAGGCGGAAGCGGAGAAAGACAGCAGGCCTGTAAATGTGCTTTGCTTGTTGTCAAGAAAACGAACTCGGGCCCCACGACGATTCTGGTCAGCGTCTACTGTGTACTTCACAGCTGATGCAGAGGGAAACAAACAGCACACGGTCAATCTAATAAGACACAGAGCAAACTCTCCTGAAGCAGGCGTTACACTTACTGATGGCCTTCTTGAAGGCTTTGTTTCCATTGCTAAGAGTGTAGCTGAAACACACCTTCACTTTTATGCTAGAAAAATAAAATACAATACATATTTTTAAACAGTACTAAAGGACAAATAGAATATAATAAGTTTATGACTAATTCATACTGAAAAATCAAATGCATGTGCCTGAAACATTAGAATCAAAATATGTGCGCTATGTCCCCTTACCAGGAATTAACACACTGGCTTGGAATCACAATCTTTGGCTCTACTGTAAAGTTTTTGGAGAGGTGGATGACCGGACGAGCCCTGAAAAACACACATCAAACATCACATTTTAAAGTTCCTTGCTAGCTGTTATTACTATAAATCATCCATTAAAAACCAATCAATCAATGTATTATTATTATTGTTGTTGTTGTTAATAATAATAATAATAATAATGTACTTATTTATATAAATTATATTTATAAATAAAAATACATTTATTTGTAATTTATTTGAAAATATAAATATACACATAAATTAGCAATATAATTTGCAAAAATATGCAAAATAAATGTATAATCATCATCATCATAACACATTATTTACTTATTACTAGTTTAAATTTAAACAAATATATTCTTTATTTATTTTTATGGATTTGTAAATAAAATAAATATAAATTATGTAAAAATAATATGCAAAATTGATAAATAAACAAACAAAAACAAAACAACAACAAAAACAATAATTTATTTATTATTTATTTGACTTATTATTTATTTGATTTATTATATTATTTATGTATTTATTTGCAATAAATATAAATTATATAAAAATAATATACAAAATTAATAAATAGATGAACAACAACAAAAACAAAACAACAATAATACAATTTGTAAAGAAATCCTTACATATGCACAATTTATTGTGAATAATATGAACATCTATACTACTACTACTACTACTACTAATAATTATTATTATATTTGTAAATAAAAATAAAAATAAAATACATATGACAAATAAATAAATAACTATTATAATAGTAATATTAATAGTAATACATTTTGGAAATATAAATAAATATAAATTAAATAAAATACAAAATTTACAAATAACATTTATAATAAAAACAATTATTAATAATTATAGTAATCATTATCATCATTGATTTTGTAGAGAAATTCTTGGGGGCAAAAAATGTGCACATAGGCACAAAGTAAATTCAAAGCACTAAAAAGGTTTTTAATATCATGAGAAATAAACATTCAGTCAAGTGTGTCCAAACTTTTGACTGGAAGTGTACGTGTGTATATATAAAATCTGTATTTGTATATTCGTGTGGCTTTTGTGTTTGGGAAAAGAATCGTTGAAAATCCCTCTGAATAATATGAACATCTATAAATGGCAAACACTGCTGAAAGACTGAACCTCAAGAGAGCGACGCGGTCATCCATAGAGCCCGCCAAAATATCAGGATAATCATTTCCATCCATATCCATTCCTCCACTGAGAGAGTAGCCGAACGTCTGAAAGCCACTGGGACCTAATGATTTCCCCTCGATCACCTAAGAGGAAGTCACATTACCAGTTTAACATACAGTAAATCACTCTCGTCTTATTCTCATGGTATCCAATACAAGTCCAGATATGTCAGATATGGTTGATCTATGTATTGCTGTTTCATTATCATGGAATGGAAAGTAATTGTAGAAACATTACCCTAAAACTTAAGTAAATAATTCTAAATGTGTTTCAAACAAATCCCAAGATGCTTTGCTGTACCTGGCTGGGTTCCTTACTTATTCCCTTTTTACTTCCCATCCAAACATAGACTTTCCCAGAGTCATGGAACGGAGCACCAACAGCAAAATCTGAATGAAGAAACCAAGACACAAACCCCAGAACAACATGATTTACCCTTCACGGCCACCAGATGGCAGCATTATAACATGAATGACATGAAATTATTACACATTTCTGCATAAACACTACAACTGAAAAGTTTTTATGCTGATCAAGGCTGCATTTGTTCGATCGTAAATACAGTAAAAACTGTAATATTGTGAAATATTATTACAATTTAAAAGAACTCTTTTCTATTTGAATATATTTTAAAATGAAATTTATTCCTGTGATGCAAAGCTGAACTTTCAGTATCATTACTCCAGTCTTCAGTGACACATGATCCGTCAGAAATCATTCTAATCTGCAGATTTACGTGTTCATACAATTGCATATTCATTTCAGTAAGTCTATACTCAGCATTACCTTGAAATCCATCCTGATTGACGTCTCCCACCGCAGCAACAGCAAATCCAAACCCTGAGCCTTTTTTACCCTTCAGAACCAAGCTGGCTTTTTCCTGGAAGGATCCATTCTCGTTCATGAAGATGTAAACTGCTCCTCCTTCCTCCTTGTAGCGGTCAAAGTAGAACGGAGCTCCAACTATCAGGTCGTTCCAACTACAACAACACGCAACCACACAAATGACGTGTTATGTCTAAATTACAAATGTTTATTTTCATAGAGGGCTTTCATAGCTTTAGTAAAGAAGGAGAAACCTGCCATATAAAAGCATTCAGCCGTGTATCTGTTGACATGCTTAAGTATGAAGCTCAACAGGATCTTTGCAAAGGCACATGGAGAAAGTTAGACATGCTTTGGTCTACTTCCTTTGAATTTGCTTTCAAAATCAGTGAAGCGTGGTACAGATCAACCTCTGTGATGATAATGGATTATTGGGTACGAAAACAATGATTCTGGCAAGTTACACCAACAGTTACAAAGCTGTGTGAGTAATATTGTGTTTTTTTATGCAGTGATGCATTCATTGAACCTCATTGACTTTTATTGTACAGACAAGTTCTTTTGTATATTTTGTGTTCTTTTGAATATGTATATAATCCGCTAAACATTAAATACTAAAATATTCAAACAGATGAGCCAGTTATAGCATAGATGATACAATGATTAAGTTACACAGTGACTTACTCGTCATTGTTGAGGTCTGTCACTGCCAAGCAGCTGCCGAAGTACGAGCCTATTTGTTCTCCTGGGATCGTCGTCACTGAGTTGAGAATCAAATCTTGCTTTTTTGCCAGGATCACCGAACCTTTGAAATTGTCTCTGGGAGCCCCCGTCACCACAGTGTACTGAGAGCGATCCAGTAACTTTATGTCCTCCAGCACAGAGTAACCTGAAGAAAGAGATGAGGAGTCTTAAATGTCAGTGTGCAGCCAGCAGTGAGATACTAGAAAGTTCAATAACAGTCAAATGGCTAGTGAAAAAAAAGAAAAATGGTAGCTATTCTATATTTATTATTTTATTTTATTTTATTTTATGCAGACTTCTTATCAGTATTTATCTGTCAAAACGAGATCTCAATTAGACTGACAATTGTAAACAGCAAGGCAAGGCAAGGCAAGTTTATTTATATAGCACATTTCATACACAATGGTAATTCAAAGTGCTTTACATAAAAGGAAGTAAAATAATCATAAAAAATAATCACAACAATAAAACAAGGAATTTAAAAACTTTTAAAATGATTTAAAAATTGATTTAAAATGAATTTAAAATAGTTAAAAATAGAAAATGATTATACATAAAATAAAGGTGCAATCAGTTCAGACGTAGCACAGTGCTCATTCAATAAATGCACAGCTAAACAGATGAGTTTTGAGTCTGGATTTAAATGTGGCTAATGTTTTAGCACA
>JAFVLL020030159.1:0-19338 GCA_021397915.2 Tor tambroides | reverse complement strand
GAGCAGTGGGCAGCCAATGCTGCGGCACCCGGGGAGCAGTTGGGGGTTCGGTGCCTTGCTCAAGGGTCTCACCTCAGTCATGGTATTGAGGGTGGAGAGAGTGCTGGTTATTCACTCCCCCCACCTACAATCCCTGCCGGACCTGAGACTCGAACCCACGGCCTTCAGGTTACAAGTCCAACTCTCTATCCATTAGGCCACGACTGCCCATTTATGCTCATCATAGGATGTTGCATTTTATGTTGTTTAGTTCAAATTTATTGCGCTATTTTAGTGTTGTGTGTCATTTTTAGTGTGTGTCCTGGAGAATCCTGTTTTTGAACAATTAGTCTGTAAAAATCTTGCTTTAAGTTTAACATCCTGAAGTAAACGTACAGCAAATGAATCAGATCTTGATTCATTAAAGAGATAGTTCACCCAAAAATGAAAATTCTGTCATTAATTACTCACCCTCATGTCGTTCCAAACCCATAAGGCCTTCGGAACACAAATGAAGATATTTTTGATGAAATCCGCAAGCTTTCTGACCCTCCATAGACAGCAAGGGTCCTACCACGGTCAAGGCACAGAAATGGCATGAGGGTGAGTAATTTTCATTTTTGGGTGAACTATCTCTTTAACAGCTCTGGCAGATTCGTGACTTCATTCAGTGAAGGATTCATCAGATTCATTTATCAACATTCATTGTTTTGAGTGATTCATTAAAAGAATCAGTTGTACGTGAATTGGTCCAGAATGCTTGTTTTTCAGGCAAGTTCACAAGAACAGTTCAAATAATTAATTGTTTCTCATTTGGATGCAAAATCACGTCCACAACTTGGCGGTCACATATGATTTATTTGGCGATGAAGCACCGTCTTTGAAAAGCATGAGATATTGGTTGAATAGACTAATCTCCACTCCAGAATTTTTCTTAAAGCGATGATTCACAAAAAAAAAAAGACGTGAATTCTGTCAACATTTACTCACCCTCATGTCATTCTAAAACATTATGACTTTCTTTATTTTGTGTAACATAAAAAATATACAGTATATTTTGAAGAAGGTCTCAGTATTTTTTGGCTATACAATGGAGGTCGATTGTCGCCAAAACTGGTTACCAACGTTCCTCAAAATCTTCTTTTTTGTTCTGCAGAAGGAAGAAATTGAACAACATGAGCATGAGTGAGTAACATGTAAATCTTTGGTGAAGCTTTGAAATATCCAATGACAAATGACAAATATCCAACTTCACCTCTATTTCCCCACATCCCTCACCCAACACATGACCTAAGTCTCTCAAATGCACAGAGTGTGGGAGAAATCATTGTCCCTGACAATATAGCCACATTCTCAGCTCAATGATGTCTAACTGACTGAAATTTAATGACTAAAAGGTTCTCCACAGCAGGCACACTACTGTTTTATGGCATGTGAGCTAGCAGGTGCTTTATACCTCAGTCTGGATTGTTTCAGGTGCTATTTGTGTTCCCCAAAAGAAATTATTTCCTGTCAGGATCCAAAGAATAAATTGATGGATGGTGTGAACTCAGTCACCTCATTTCATCCCTTGTTGCTGCAAAAGCAATTCAAGGTCTTATTGAAAACATAACAAGAATGAAAGAAACTCTTAGAGAGCTCTAGGCTTGAGCAAGAGCCAGAAATGATTATTAACAGAGAATGAAACAAGAGGACTGAAAATCATGGGGAGAGAAAGAGATACGGTGACACAATTATATAAAAATACTCAAACATCAAAGCATCATGTTAAGTCAGAGCACATGTAATAACTACTAGGCCAAGATTTACTGAAATATGTACAATTAATCAAAGAAAAAAAATATGCAAAACAATATCAACGCCAAGAAATACAGGCCCGTACTTCATTTTATCTATCAGGATTGATTGGATCTTGAATCTTGGGGGTTACGTGCCAGAATAGAGTTCACTGAAGGAGAAGGGCAGAAAAACAAGTATGTAGCAAGTTCTGCACCGCTATTTATCAGAATCTTTAGCGCCATGGCAAAAGAAATCATATTTAATCTAAATTATAAATGAGAATTTGCAGTCTGCATTAAATGTAATGCAAAAAAGACTGAAACAATGAGAAATGTATTTCTGTTGAGTCAACATTTTTTAGCGAAGCAACAACATACAGTCTGATTCCAAAAAAAAAAAAAAAAAGAGAATGAATTTACATACATTACAAAAACATAGAATGCAATCAGTGCATTTAGATTCACAAACAAATTAGGCTTATGAGCTAATTCTTTTTAGTGATGCAAAAACATTCAGTGCGACTAATGTCATCTGATTTCCAAACAAATGGCTCTTATGGGTCAGTTCTTTTAAGTGAATCAAAAATATACAATGCATGCTGTGAATTATGATTCACAAACAAATGACTGTTATGAGCTGGTTCTTTTTCGTGAAACCAAAATATGCAGCATAACTAGTCTGATTCCCAAACACATGACTCTTACGAAGCGGTTCTTTTTAGTGAATCAAAAATATACAGTGCGAATAGTGTAGTCTGATTCCTGAACATATGAGATAGGAACACTCCACTTTTTTTGAAATAGGCTATACTCTCATTTCGGCGTAATAATCAAGGAACTTTCCTGCCGTACCATGGGTGCAGCAGGCGCAGTGATATTACGCAGCGCCTGAAAGTAGTCCCCAGCTATATCATAACTAGTTACCAAGCTGGGGATTACTTTCAGGCACTGCGTAATATCATTGTGCCTGCTGCACCCATGGTACGGCAGCAAAGTTCCTTGATTATTACGCCGAAATGAGAGTATAGTTCCTAGCCATATCGGCCTAAAAAAATCGCAACTTTTCATTTTCCGTCGGTCTTAGTGCACGATGTAACTACAGAAGAGTCAAGTTTTAAGTAGGAAAATTATTGAAACTCTTTGGTCACTTTTGAGCAAGATGCCAATGGTCTAATCTG
Organism: Tor tambroides; assembly: GCA_021397915.2. Classification (NCBI taxonomy): domain Eukaryota; kingdom Metazoa; phylum Chordata; class Actinopteri; order Cypriniformes; family Cyprinidae; genus Tor; species Tor tambroides. Next base: position 16,403 of record JAFVLL020030159.1, on the reverse strand, counting down.
ATTCAATGATCTATGCTAAGCTAAGCTAAAAGTGCTACCGCCAGACCCAGAGATCGGCTGATCGGATTCAAAAACGGTAAAACTTAACTGTTTAACTCTAGGGGAGCTGTAAAATGAGCCTATTTTCAAAAAAAAGTGGAATGTTCCTTTAATGATCAATTCAATCAATAGTTCAAAAGATGAGTTTGAATCAGTCTTACAATCTTTTACTGAACTGAACCAATCAGAGCAACATCAACATCTGCAAGTTAGCATTGTTTTCAGAAATGAAGTTTTGCATTAATATAATTCAAATTAATGAAGAAATACAGTTTATATTCTATATAACAACAAATAAATATGATCAGTTTTCATTTAATTAAATTTCATTAAAGCATGAAAACTGCTTTAACTGACTTAAGATGAGAAAAATCCATGATATTCCTATGGATATTTATTTTATTTTATTTTTTAAGGTTTAATGACAGTTTGTCTCACTAATAATAATTTGGCCTATTTTGCATAGAATAATCAGACACTCCTCATTGTTTCCTTCAGGTTGCTGCGTCTTTGGAGGAGCAGGCTTTCACAGAGGCATGGGGTCAAAAAGCAAAGGCTACCTTCAGTGACTCTCTCGTGGAGAGCTTCACTAATCTAGACCTGAAGAAAATCATCAGAAAGATCAATGTTCTGGGACCCGCCAATCTCCCAACCGCAGAGAGAGAGCAGGTGAGTTGACCACTGGAGTTGAGGAAGAAGAGCTCTTGACGACGCATCGAGATGTGTTTTGATCGCTCTCTTTGTTTTCTTAGTACAATACCATTCTGAGCCAGATGGACAGCATCTACTCAAAGGCAAAGGTGTGTCCCCCTTCAGAGGAATGCTGGTCTTTGGAGCCTGGTGAGAAACGCTCCCAACACTTTGTTGATGTGTGTCAGTAAAGGTCAAAATGAATGTGAAAATACACGCGCATATGCACAAGAAAGTACAAGGGCTTGCAATACAACAGAAGAATTGCATTTCAGATAAGCTTGACGCTTTAAAATTTATGCACATGGACCAAGCTATAGAAGGTTAAAAAGATTAACCAAAGAACACTAATCACAACTGAGAATGCAAAAGTAGCAATAACACCTTTGCAGACAGATTATATTTAAAACAGACAACATTCATACATTGTTTGCATTCTCCAAAGGGCAATTTTGCAGCTTTAAAATATGTTTATTTGTAACTAAAATTGCTATTTATGCTATATTCAGGACAACAGCCTGATTGCGAGTATGATATTACTTTTACACAACAGTTAACAATAAAAAGAAGTTAATACGTAGTAACTAACTGTTCAGCCAACAAAATCTCTGAGAAACATACAATAATGAGTGATTCAGTGACTCACTGAAAAAAGCTATTTGTTTTGCTCCTTGTTTTGCTGAGATCACATTTAACATCGTTCGGCCAATTTTTGCATGCGAAATGGCAGTAATTACAATGAGCATCCAAGCAATCTGGAATTTCACACAAGGGTGAAATTTCCCAATGCAGATTTTGCAACAGGTTCAAATTGGACAAATGAATTTGCAGCGTTGACCAACAGAAAGCTTCTGGGTTTGAAAGTGCTTCATACATCACTAGACAATCGAGAACCGACAACGAACCTTTTTTGTCTGCGAAATTAGCAAAAGTGTCGCTAATGTGACTGCATCTTCAATTACTTGAAGATCCACTCATAAAGACTTGTCGCAAATACAGGTGTAACTTTGGGTAACACTTTATTTTAAGGACCGATTCGCACTATTAACTAGCATGCATATTACTAGCATATTGGCTGTTTATTAGTACTTATTACTAATATGTACTTATTAGTACATATCAATGCCTCATTATGCATGCCCATATTTTAGATCCCTTAGTCCAACCCCAAATCCAAACTTAACAACTAGCTACTTTACTATTAAGAAGCAGGAAATTGAGGCAATTTTACTGAGGCACAAGTCTTAGTTTATAGTGAGAACTGGACCTTAAAATAAAGTGTGACCTAAGTTTGTAACCTGCTGAAAGAATTCTTGTAAAATCCCCACCACTTGACCTCACTTGCCTTATTCTCAACAATTAACTTTACTAAATGTTTGTTTACATTAGCAGTTAGGTTTACGATTTTTGCCGAAAACGAACAGAACATTGCACTTGCAGTGTTTAGCTTATCTTAAAAGGTTGCTTTTATCTGAAGAGTGCACCATTACATCCGTGTCACAACAGTTTCGCATTTGCTGATAACATCATTAATCTCGATAGCATTCAAAATCCAAAACTATCTGCTTATTTGGATGAAATCGCATATTTGTTAACAGTGTTTCATACATGTTGACTTGTTTATATCTGCAGCGGATGTGTGCTTCTTCCCATCTCCAAATACACATACACCAAAAAAGCCACAAACAAACAGCAGTAAATCTGACTCTGTATGAATACACTAAACACTATTAACTCTTGCCTACTGTTTCTGCCCTCCACTTCATGGATCCAGTCATATGATCCAAAGCTAAAATCAACATGTTGTATTCTGTACTCCTAAAAGCTTCCGTTCAAGGCTCTTCCTGAGAAACTGCACTGATTTAGCTTCTATGGACCACAAAATCCGGAACAGAGTTGTAAACAAACGCCCTTTCTTCATCTGGGGCTCATTTGCAAGACTCAGCATAACCTAAATCTTGAACTAGAAGGTGTTTTACTGCAGAGATAGTATTAAAAATAGTTCACTTAGAAATGAAAATTCCCTGAAAACGTACTCACCTTCAGGCCATCCAAGATGTAAATGAGTTTGTTTCTTCATCAAAACAGATTTGGAGAAATGTAGCATTACATTACCTGTGAGTGTTCCTGTAACAAATGCATATTAATTACTTACGTGTTTTTAGAGCTCACAGAAATCATGGCTACCTCAAGAAGCTATAAGAGGCTTCTGTATGCCTGGGAAGGCTGGCACAACGCTTCAGGGGTCCCACTCAGATCCCTCTACCCTGAGTTTGTGGAGCTCAGCAACAAGGCATCTCGGATGGACGGTGAGTGAGTAATTCTTGGAGAGGGGAGAAAGATAAAGAAAGAAAGATTTGACGCCCCGTTCTTCTTATCTGTTCTCCCCAGGCTTTGACGATACAGGCGCTTACTGGCGTTCCTGGTACGACTCTCCGACCTTCGAGCAAGACCTAGAGAATCTGTTTAAACAGCTGGAACCTCTCTACCAAAACCTGCATGCCTTTGTTCGCCGAAAGCTCTACGACTACTATGGTCCTAAATACATCAACCTCAAGGGTCCCATCCCCGCCCACCTCTTGGGTAAGTCGTTAGATTGCGAAAAATACAGATTTTCGAATGACTGAAGATGGTTTATTATTACTGATATTACACAACTAGTTTTACAAAGCCAGACTTTGACATAAAGCATAAAATCTGGTCCTCATTTCAATATATTCTGGCCAAAATTCGCCCACTTAGACAGGAAAATAGATTCAGACTGCTTACATTTACTGTACAATTGTGCATTCAGCAGACACTTTTGTCCAAAGCAGCTTACAATAGAGAGGCATAAGTAATTTGCCACATTGGTAACACTTTACTTGAAGCCTGTATGTATAATGCATTATAAAATTATTAATAATGCATTAATTATGCTGTGTAACGCACCTAATAATGCATGGGATGATCTCATAAATAACTGTTATAAAACATTATAAATTAAATTGTATAATCTGTATCTATATAATGCATTGAAACACAGCACACAACCAATTTCAGATTGGAATATACAGGTAATGTAATACATTTTAACTTTGGAGACAACTGTTTATGAAAAGATAAAGAATTAACTAGACCTCATTGTAAAGTGTTATCATGTAGCTTTATTTTCACCAATAATGTTAAAATGGTATAAATTCCAACCATGATATTAGACACGGTATATCATTTGAGATTTGCAAGTCAAAATTGCAAGTTATCAACAAGTTACATCACAGAAATCTGACATACAGGCTTCAAGTAAACTGTTACCACTTTTTCATTTTTTCTACATTGTGAACATTTTTTATCATATGTTCTCATTGTGTTTGGTTTCTGTTTCAGGCAATATGTGGTCACAAACATGGAACAATATCTACAACATGATGATCCCTTTTCCTGACAAGTCCAATGTAGATGTGACAGACAGCATGGTTGCTAAAGTAAGCGAACAGAACTATATCTTGATGAGTGAATAATATCCTCAGCACTCCAGAGACTGATAAAGCGATTTGTACCCATAGGGTTATAATGCTACTCACATGTTCCGGGTGGCTGAGGAGTTCTTCACCTCTCTGGGTTTGCTCGAAATGCCTCCTGAGTTTTGGGACAAGGCCATGCTGGAGAAACCCACTGACGGAAGGGATGTCGTCTGTCATGCCTCTGCCTGGGACTTCTACAACCGCAAAGACTTCAGGTATGTTAATCATATTCATAATCTAACAATCAAACATTAATCTATCTCATATTGTTGCACAGTAGCAATCCTTGTTCTTTATCAGTTTTTTTTTTTCAAATTTTAAGATTAACAAATACTGTAACAAATGTATTGCTCATTGTTATTTCATGTTAGTTTAAATAATGTTAGCGTTATCTAATGTTACCTAATTATTGTAAAATTTATAATTTAGCTCTATCAAGAGTTGTTGTTATTTCAAAAATGTTAAAATTTTCACCATGGTATTATTAAGCAGTACATCATTTGAAATATGTTTTGAAATTTTCATCACTTTAAGAATAAAAATAAATAATTCTGCACAGATGCATCTACATACACTTTTGTTAATGGATGAATTAAACTAGTGAGAGTGTGCAAAGTGTTCTATATTTTTTGTTTTCCTAACAAGTTTATAATTAACATTATAATTTTGTTTGGTCCTGCAAAAACATAGAATATTGATTTTCCCAAACTCATTCCATCAATAGTCAATGTTCTCTGTCTTGTAAAAGCTTATTTCTGCCATAGAATAGAAAAAAAAAAGTGACTTTGCAACTTTCATCTGATAATTCTGAATTTTTAAACTTAGAATTGCACGTTTTTATCTCGCAATTGTTATGAACTCGTCATTGTAAATTTACATCTTGCAATTCTGTTTTCTCAAGTTCGAGTTTACGTTTTTCGAGTTTTTCCTCTGAATTCTGAGTTTACATCTCGCAATTCGTATGTTTTTTTTCTAATTGCGACTTTATATCTTGCATTTCAGGATGTAAATTCACAATTCTGACGTGTATAAAATTCTACAAAAAATAGAATTGTGTGACCAAAAAATTCACAGTGACGATTTATTCTATTATTATTACTATTTATTTTATTTATTATTTTAATTCTGTGGAAGAAATTAGCTTTCATAGTGTCAGATTGGTCAGGATCGTCAAATAAACAGAATAATTTAATGGCACCACATTAAACTATAAATGCTTTGTTTCAATTTACAATGTAATACAGGAAGCGATTGGCAGGGAATTGCACAAATCACCATCAAAGCTATTCTTAAGTAATATAGCAAAATGTGTGATCCTCGACAGAATCAAACAGTGCACCACTGTGACTATGGAGCAGCTTTTCACCGTGCATCACGAGATGGGCCATGTGGAATATTACCTCCAGTACAAAGAGCAGCCGGTCAGCTTCAGAGGTGGAGCCAATCCTGGCTTCCATGAGGCCGTAGGGGATGTGCTGTCTCTGTCTGTGTCCACACCCAAGCATCTTCACACCATCGGTCTCCTGGAGCAACTGACCGATGATGATGGTAGGTGAAAGACATTCAGAATGATACTCGTCATGTAAACCCAAAATAATGACATTATGATGACGTATTTGAAATTCTATAGAGAGTGACATCAACTACCTATTAAAGATGGCTTTGGAAAAGATCGCCTTCCTTCCTTTTGGATACCTTATTGATCAGTGGCGCTGGGGTGTGTTTAGTGGACAAACACCGCCTGAACGTTACAATGCAGAATGGTGGTACCTCAGGTAAAAAACAAAACAGAACAAAACAGGGTCTCATAATGGAACACTGGGGTCAGCAATCAATCGTTTGTGCCATTATAGCATGCCTGTCCTCTACTTTATATACTTGTATATTTTTGTATACTTGAAGTACACTACAAGGACACATTTAATTCAATTAAGTGCACTTCTTTTTCACAACTGGTGGCTTATCTGTTAAATATTAAACAGGTCATGATAGTTATGCTTAGGTAACCTACCTTTTTATGTGACATCAATTTTATTTATTTATTTATTTATATTTTATTTTTTGCTGCTTACTCTACAATCCCTACCATTCCAAAGTTTGGGGTCCGTAACATTTTTATTTATGTATTTATTTTAAGAAATGAATACTTTTATTCAGCAAGGAAATATTAAATTGACCAAAAGTGACTGTATAGACATTTATAGTGTTACAAAAGATATCTGTTTTAAACAAATGCTGTTTTTATTGAACTTTATTACTTAATGATTCCTGGAATATATATACATATGTACAGTATAGAGAGAGAGAGAGAGATCATGTATTCCACAACAATATTAAACTGTGATAATAATAAATGTTTTGAGCTGTAAATCAGCTTATTATAATGATTTCTTTCTGTATTTTTGATTAAATTAATATAGCCTTGCTGAAAATGAGGCACTTCTTTTAAAACATTAAAAAAAATATATATATCTTACCAACCCCAAACCTTTGAAAAGTAGTGTAAATACAAGTTAAATCTCCTTGCACTTTGATGAGGGTTTTTTATGCTATCAGTCAACTAAGATAAGGTATTTGTATTTACTGTAAATGTAAATCAACAGTACTTTCTTGAACTGAATATGAATATTTTTCCTTTTATTAGAACAAAATACCAAGGCATCTGTCCACCAACCAGACGTACAGAGGAGCATTTTGATGCTGGAGCGAAATATCACATTCCTGGAAACACACCGTACATCAGGTGGGCTTATCACCATGTGCTGCCCATGCTAAATTAGCAATCAATAATCAAAACTTACGATGTACACAGAGAAGATAACTATTTTCTCTCATTTAACCTCTCATAGATACTTTGTGAGCTTCATTCTGCAGTTCCAGTTCCATCAGAAATTATGTCAGGCGGCTGGACATACCGGGCCTCTGCACAAATGCGATATCTACAGATCAGGAGAGGCTGGAGCTGTTTTAGAGTATGTATTGAGTTTAAAGAGCGACTTCCGGGGGTTTGAATGAAACCACTGTATCATCATGATGAACGGAAAGTCTGTACATTGAGATTAAGTGCTACTTTATTCTGTTTGGAAGGAAAGTCTTGAAGGCTGGCTCTTCAAAGCCTTGGCCAGAAGTGCTACAAGAGGCTCTGGGCACTGAACAAATGGACGCCAGCCCCCTGATGAGCTATTTTGAGCCAGTTACTACCTGGCTGCAGGAACAGAACACGAAAACGGGAGAGACGCTGGGCTGGCCTGATTTTAATTGGGTGCCACCAGTACCAGAAGGCTACCCTGAAGACATCGGTAAGAACGTGTGCAAACTATTTTTATTAGGACAGCCAGTTTAGCTTTATAATTGAGTTAATTAAATAAAGAAAATAACATAACACGTTACAAATAACACATTTAATCATGCCCCCTGACCTGCACATAAATGCACCCGGTGGAAATGTTGTGTCTCTTAGCTGCAGAGTTGCCAAATCAGAGTTGTGAAAAAGAAGTGTGCTTAATTGTACTGAATGTAGTGTACTTGAAACCTTATAAGTATATTTTTTTAAAAAGTACTTATAATGTGAAATTAATGAAATAAAATGCCACTTAAGTGTAATTGAGTGTACAATTTCATGACTAAAGTTCTTAAAAAGTGCACTTTGTAATAATGTAAAAGTATATTAATTAATTAATTAATTAATTAATTAATATGAATTAAAAGTACATTTTAAGTCATTATGTTTCAATAATATTTTTAACATTTTGTGTTGGATAATATAAACTCTTAAGTTAAACTAACTGCACTAAATTCAAACTATAATACATTTTAAATGAATTGAAGTGAACATGCAATTAAGCGTCCAACAACATCACATTCAGTTTGCACTTAATATATTGTTTGAAAGCAAATTATTTCCTTAGTATCACATAGCTGAATTACAAAAATAAAGCATATTTTTAAGCAACCTTTGTTTATATTAAATATTAATATTAATTTCCTCAAGGGAGATAAACCCATTATAGTAGTAAATGAACAATAAACTAGTTTAAAGGAACATATTTTGACAATAAATCTCTTAAACTTTCATCTTTAAGTACTCTTGCATTTAATAAGTACTCTAAAGTACAACTTAAGTACTCTTTTTTTTTTTTTTTTTTTTAAACTACGCCATATTATTTTTTCCTCTTTTAAGTGAAAGTTAGACATGATTTTGTTTTTATCAGCCTTGATTTATTTTTTCCGATTCTGTTTTTGATATTTTAAAATGCTGCTACCTTATATATTAGGCCTACAATGCCTTCTCAGAAAACGAGCAGAGCTCATTCTCATGTTTTTTGAATGCCTCAGGTAAAGTAACAGATGAGATGCTGGCCAAGCAGTTCTTAGAGGAATACAACAGCACAGCGGAGGGGGTCTGGAACGCTTACACTGAGGCCTCCTGGACCTACAACACTGACATCACTGAAGCCAACAAGGAGATCATGGTGAGGCCCGGCCTGCTCTCTATTCTACAACACCACTCATTCTCAGAGTCTCATGCTGCAATTTTTGGCTTTAGCTGCAAAAAAACTTGGAGATGGCCAACCACACAAAGATCTACGGACTAGAGGCCCGTAAGTTTGACACCAGCGACTTCCAGGACGAGTTGGTGAAGAGAATCCTGACCAAACTGAGTGACCTCGAGAGAGCTGCTCTTTCTGAAGAAGATCTTATAGAGGTAAGACAAACAGACAGATGACAGACAGACAGATAGATAGACAGATTTTACATACTGAAAGATCAAAAAGAGTCATTTTGACTCTTCCATCTTACATTTTTGACTGTGGTAACTTACAACAGGTTACAGATGTTTTTGTTAGAGCTGAACTTGGGCTTTTTGACAGACTACATTATGACTTTTCATATATTTTTCATGTCCATAGTACAATAATTTGCTAGCATCCATGGAGACCCTGTATAGTGTAGCCACAGTCTGCAAGGATCAATCAACTTGTCTGCCTCTAGATCCAGGTGAGTTCACTTTTATTCATTTTACTATACCGTTCAACAGTTTGGGTGAAGTTTTATCATTATTATTATTATTTAACAAGAATGCATTAAATTGATCAAAAGTGACAATAAAGAATGTTACAAAATATATATTTCAAATAAATGCTGTTCTTTTGAACTTTTTTTTTTAACCAAGATATATATTAAGCAGCACAACAGCTTTCAACACTGATAATAATAGAAAATGGAGCAGCAAATTAGCATATTGACCTTTGTCACATTTCTGGGTTCTATAGTTGTGAATGGGAGAAATATGGTTTTTGTGTTTCCATTTGGTCAAATAGCCCACAACAGTGTTTTCACCAACTTTACACTGAAGAAAAAGAGGAAAAGGTGCTAATATTTCAGCTTTGCAAAACAGGAATAAATTATACTTTAAAATATAGTAAAATTGAAAACAGTTGTTTTAAAAAGTGTAATAATATTTTACAATACTGTTTTATTTTTGATCAAATAATGCAGCCTTGGTGAACAGAAGAGGCTTTCAAAATTTTGAACACGTTAAGACAAGATTTTTACGATTTTTTTTTTTTTTTTGATGTTTTAAAAATCATGCACATGCTGTGCAAAACCTCACTGTGGCCTTTTCTGTCTTTTGTTAGTTATGCTAACCGCAAACTGTTCGTAGTGGAACAGTGAACAATGAAAGTGCTTACAGAGTTTGTTTTTCATATCACAGCCTGCCAAATTGATTACTATAACCCCTTATGCTGTTTTTGATGTGTTTGTGTTTTGTTTTCCAGATCTGAATAAGATCATGGCCGAGTCCAGGGATTACGATGAGCTGCTGTTTGCCTGGCAGGGTTGGCGTAATGCCTCGGGCAGAGAGCTCCGCAATAGCTACAAGAGATATGTGGAGCTTGCCAACTTAGCTGCAAAGAGCAATGGTAAGTGCCTGAAAATAAAGCACTTTTTGTATGAGTATCTCTTGCAACACGGTACAGCCGGAGAAAAAATATTTAATATCTTTCTGTGAATTTAATTTTCAGGCCACATTTTACAAACTTATTCCAAGTGGCAATAAACACTGACTCAAATTAAGAATAGTTCCTGAGAGCTTTTAATGAAGCTCTAATGTTGATTGTTTATCTAATATCAGGCCACACGGATAATGGGGCATTCTGGCGTTCTCTGTATGAGACCCCCACCTTTGAAGAGGATCTGGAGGCCTTGTGGAAAGATCTAGAACCGCTCTACCTCAACGTTCATGCCTATGTGCGCAGGGCACTGTACAAGAAATACGGACCAGAACGAATCAACCTTAAAGGACCAATTCCAGCTCATCTGCTCGGTGAGAGATGAAATATACATAGAATAATAAAAGTATTTTTTAAGATGCTTTGGTAAGTAAACCAAAGACATGAAAATCAATCAACAGAGAAATTTTGCTAGTAGCAGGTTTTATCCAAAACTTGTGTTTTGTGAGGAAATCAGCACGATCTCACTGGAAAGTGTACTGTATCTAGTTTACAAGGTGGCATTTTCATGTTAATTAATCATAAATTTACAATTTACATTTTTAGACAAAAAGCAAGCATGAAGGTCCACCTCTAAACATAACTATCACTGGGGAGTAAGCAAGCAGATCATATGAAAATGTACGAATAGGTCACCAATTTGCCAAAACGTGGCACCAGTACCTGATTTGGTAGCGCTGGGTGGGGTCATTATGACATTAGTCATCATAAGACATTATGTCATAAAGACATTTTAATCATTAAATTGCTGCTCTTTTGCATTAACAAGTGCAGTTAGTAATAATATTACATGTTTTTTTGTTGGAAATGCACATGTAAAGCACTGAGATGCAGATAAAATTAACTTTTAACAACAGTATTTACTTTGTGCAATTCAGTCACAATGTGAAGAAGCTTTTGATTTGCATGAGACTTTGTGAACTTCATACTTCAGTACAAAAAGTTGATTGACAAAAAAATGATTTCTTGACGTTTCGATATTAATTGAATCTATACGCAGTAGCTTGTGAACAATATTAGATCTGCACTTCTAAATTTCCACTGGAAATAGTAAACCATCCGGGAACCTTTTGGATACTCGTTACTCAAATAATACTATGATTTGGGACACTAATTCTAATTTTAAATACTTTTTAGGATAGATAGTATATGAATTGGGACACAGCAACTGTTTGTGATTTATGGAGAAAATAATCATTTTTACCATAATAGAGTGGCTGTGTATACACACCTCGGACACATAATAATGTTCAAAAAATATGTAAAAGTGAATTTTGCATAATAGGTCCCCTGTAAACTGACAGCAGCCTTATAAACCTGCTGCTGTCTGTCATTAAAGTCAATCAAACAAAGAAAAGGGGAAAATCCCTCACTGCTTTTGACTGAATAACTTCTGTAGCTTTAATAAAAATATTTAATTCACACAATGAAGACAAGTATACAGCATTTTATTTTTACATTTGACTATTCAGCAATACTACAAACCTTGAGATATCATTTTAAATGTTTTCATTTTATTTTATCTTGCCATTTTGTCTCATCTGCTGCAGAGACATGATATATTCATACATCAAGCAGTTGATTCCATTTTATTAATTAATTAATTTATTTATTGTTTGTGCACTGAAATACAAATTCTCTCATATATATTCTGTAAAAAGCCTCTATATTGCGATAGCCTCATCCATCTCATTTTAGAAGGCTTTATGTGTCTTCACACATGCTAATAGAGGGGTACTAATGTACATGTGGGAAAACTCAGAGCTGAGGGAATCAACTAAAGTTTCAAACTGGTGCTCTGATCTGCTTCTTCTGTCAGTCTTTCTTTTTCTTTTACCGCCCTGTTTCTCAGTCTGACCGCCTGCACTTGGGTCTGAACTGGATGCCTCTCCATGTGCTGCTGGAGGGTGAAAATCAGGCTCTAATTTGATATTTTTCCGTTCACTTCTCACGGTCCTGCCATAATTCTCTCTTTTTCTTTTAACACCCTGATCCAGCTTAACTGGGCGAGATGGTCCAGGCTGTTCACCATCTATGATGCACCCTTTCATTGGTGATCGTCCAGATTTGACCTCAGTATTGTTGGAGTGAGACAGTCCTGGCTGTTCTTCATCATTTCTGGAGCCTTTCACAGGTGATTCTCCAGATGTGACCTCAGTGTCGTTGAGGTGAAACAGTCCAGGATGATCTTCATCTTTCCCAGGCACAGGTCTGACCTCACTATTGTTGAGGTGAGACAGTTCTGGCTGTTCTTCATCATTTCTGGAGCCTTTCACAGGTGATTCTCCAGATGTGACCTCAGTGTTGTTGAGGTGAGACAGTCCAGACTGTTCTTCATCTTTGCTGGACCCTTTCATAGGTGTCTCCCCACATGCTGCTGGTGGGGTACTAATATACAAGCAGGAAAACGAAGAGGTGAGGGAATCAATCAAAGAATCAGACTGGAGGTCCAGTCTTCTCCTTTTCCGCTCTACACTCTCTGATCTGCCAGATTTCTCATTTCTTCTTTTAACACCCCGTCTCCTCTCAACCTGACTGGCTGAGCTTAGGTCAGAACTGGATGTGTCTCCAAGTAGTGCTAGTGAAGAAAAGCCTGAGCCGAGGGCCTCCACGGAGTAATCAGAAGCAGAGCGATTGTCTGATCGTATCATTTTTCGTTCTCTGCTCTCTGATCTGCCAGAAATCCCTCTTTTTCTTTTAACACTGCATCTCATCTCAATCTGACGACCTGTGTTTCTGTCAGAATTGGACACGTCTCCAAGTGATACTGGAGAAGAAAAGCCAAAGCTGATTCTGTTAGCCATCTGAGCAAATCTACAGGTACTGGTAATCTACTGATTAACCGCAAACTGGTAGTTCATCAGAGGAAGTCTGATATTCTGTCACTACTGCTGCTATAAGCAACTGACCAGGATGCTCTAAAGATTCCGGAATGCTGATTGTGATGTCATAGGTGTGATCGTTTGAATAATCCCCATTTAAAAAACAACAACACCATGTTCTAATGCTATTCTGTGAAGGTGTTTGTGTATTAGAGCTGTGCAATATTTAAGCAATAAGGTACGAGAGGCCGTGCTGTATCGTGAATAAATCACGGCTGAAGGGCGTTGTTAGGCACGACGCGAAGCGCATTCTCACACACATACATCTGCTTATCTCTCAGCATCGTCTGTTTTCCGTCTTTTAGTTTTAAAACAGACCGATTCGCGGCACAGCGCGAGTTTGCAAGAGTCATTACAGTGTAAACTGATGGTCATACAGAATCATACCTGAAACAGAAAACTGATAAATTCAGTAATATTCCCTCCTCACTTCGGAAACTGTAGTATTTCACACAGATGCGCGTCGCACACGTCAACATATCTCTGCGTGAGAAGCGTTTATTTAGACAGGGGAAGGGCGGGGTCTCAAAATTAAAGATGAAAGATGTAACATAACGCCAGCAGGGGTCACTCATACTTCATTAAATAAATAGCAAGCTACTACATAATACATTAAACAGTTTTGATGCTATTGATTGTTTATGTTGCTAAGGGTGGTTGCTAAGGGTGTTGCTCAGTGATACACAGAACGGTTGGGTGAAGCGGTCATAGCCGTGCTGTATCGTGAATAAAACACAGCTGCTGACCAATCAGAATCGAGGAATGGAACTAACCGTTTTATAAAGATAAAATAATCACATTTCCATTCTTTTCATGGAGATTGTGATTTTATTTGCGATTTTGGTCATTGTTTTCTCTTGTTCACGTTACATTAAAATTTGTATTTCAGTGTGCAAGACCACATGCTTGATAAGTAAAACTGAAATGTCATGTCTCTAGAACAGACGAGATACAGAAAAATACATTAATATTACAAGACCAAATAAACTAAATTAAAGGTTTGTAGTATTGCTGAATAATTAAATGTAAAAATAAAATGGTGCATAGTCATCATTGTATGAATTTAATCTACATTCAGTTATTAAGCCAAAAGCAGTGAGTGATTTTCTCCTTTTCTTTGCTTGTTTGATGAACATTAGGCACACAGACAGCAGCAGCAGATTTATTAGGCTTCTGTCAAGACCTAATCCAACATCCATGGGATTTCCTTCCAACTGTTTACATTCATTCAAGACATAAACAAATTTTTCACTTGAATACTCTCTATGACGGGCATGTTTGACAATTCTGCGTGTATTTGAACATTTTAGTGAAAGAAGCTCAATTCAGGACCCTGACATGACAGATGACAGACTGAGTTTTTTCATGGCTCATTACGTTTAATAACTCTTTTTAGCATCAAGCATGTCTCTCTTTTGATTTTCTCATTCATGCAAGTTTCTTTATCAATCTAATGTAAATTACTGTGAGCAGTCCTGTGCTGGACAGATATAATGTCATACTGCGAAATAAACAATAGAGCAAACCATGTCAAAAGCCTCAAGCATTTAACTTTCAACCCTAAAAAGATCCAAAGAAAAATTATTTTTCCTAAAATATTTATTATTGTTGGACCTCAAACAGTTTTTGTCAAAATTAGTTTTTATCTAAATAATATAAAACTCTATCGTAAGGTTGAGATGTCTGTTAAATCTTGCTTTAAATGTGCTGTAGTGTTTCATGGGCTTTTTTGAATAATAAAAATTCCTGTAATATTGTCACTAATTATCAGGGTCCACATGAAACTAAATTTATTCAAAAGGGGCGTTTGGAAATAAATAATACAAACTTTATATTGATATGTTGTGGTCAACATAATATCCAGGCCATTTTCAGTGATTTTAATCTTTGATAAATTTAGCTCATTTCAGTAAATTCAGCAATGAAATACATTTCACACATCAAGGCCATTTTTACAACAGGAATATTACAAGCTTTGTAAAATATCTTAGTCAATTTATCGTTCAATGTCTTGTTTGACAACAGCTCATCATCATGTGAATAATACAAAAATGTACAATTTTTAGAAAATTTAAGCATGAAGGTCCACCCCTTTAAGGTGACATATCATGAAAATATATAATCAGGTCTCCAGGGCATCTACCGACCAAGGAAACATGAAAAAGATTAACCCAGTAACTTTGTTTTGGTAAGCCTTTTTCTGCAAGTGTCTGAAAAAATGAGCGCGTCTGATTTTGTTCCCCTAGTGACGTTGCAAAGGGATCTCATTATAATATTACCGGCCCTTAATCTGTAAGTTTCCCCCACGGCGCCGTCATTTTGATTTCACAAGTGACAACGGTGTACCAGTTCTAATGCCATGGTGAAAGTTTGAGCAAAACATGCTAACTGTTCTGCCTTGGCTGCACTGACAAGCACATTAAACAGAGGAGACAAGAGAGCAGTGGATTTATTGATTTATTTACTGTATATTGCTGCTGCCACACAGATCTAAAATAAATATGCAATTTATTTCCCAGACATAACCGACTGTCTTTCTAAACTCATATGTGTTTTTAACGTAAACTTGTGTGTGAATGAGAGCTTAGTTCAGTCCTCACATGCTGTGACAGCGGCTTTCTGTCCGTGTGCTTCAGATGTGTGCACTCAGAAAACCGTATATCAGAAGTTTAAACGAATATGGTTTAAAACGCATGATTTCAGTGTGATAAACATGATAATCAGAACCAAAACAGATGTTTTTTTAGCAGGTAAGAGCTGTAACTGTGCAGCGCTATTCTGGAAAATGGGGCGGGGAACAGCAGCTCATTTGCATTTAAAGAGACAGGCACGAAAAACAGCATATTTCTGCTTCCACTCAAAATATGATCTGTGGGAGCTGAAACTTCACAGAGACATTCTGGGGACACCAGAGACTTGTATTACATATTGTAAAAAGGGGCATAATATGTCTCCTTTAACATAATGTCACATAAGAAAATGATTGAGTAATTATGCCTATTTATTCCTAATTAATATTCCTATCAATATGTCTAATGAATTACCAGTATATTTTTGGCTTCATTGTGTTTAGTAACGTACTACTACATGTACTACCTAATAGTAGTGTACTACTAAGAATAGAATAGAATAGAATAGGAATAGAATAGAATGGAATGGTGGAGTGATGTTACAGGAAAAAAATCATATAGTTTTTCAACAACATGACTTTGTAAATGATGACAAAATGTTTTTTTTTGTTTGTTTTTTTTAGGGGTAGGGGTGGGGGGGGGGGG
>JAFVLL020030158.1:0-18217 GCA_021397915.2 Tor tambroides | reverse complement strand
TGTCAAGAAAAAAAGAGACAGAATTAGCAGTTATGAGTGGGGTGGCCAACCCTAGGCCCCGCCCCTGCGTTAACGGCGTTAAATAATTTTAACACGTTAAACTGAAAAAATTAATAAAAAATTCATTAATAACACGCTAATTTTGACAGCACTATTTGATATATATATATATATATATATATATAGCACAACACTGAGTGATGCACACAGAGCTGTGTTCTTTATCAGATTCGAGTTGAAGAGCCACTAACAAGTTGTGCCACAGAGGAAGGCCTTCACATGCATACTTTGGTGACACAAAACGGAGCAAATCCTCTACATATCTATTTACAGAACTGCATTAATGAGTGCTGTTTGTAACATAAGGTATACAAATATATCTACTAAAGCATGTATGAATGCATGGGTAAAAGTTATACACTGCTTAGGACAGTATTATATAAGGTTCACTTGGAGACAAAGAAAATCTCTTGGGAGAATAGGTCTTGGAAGAAACTTCCTTAGAAGAGCTCTCTCTCACTCTCTGAAATGTTGTCATGAAAGGAGAAACAATGAAGTTCTGCGAGAAGTGAAATTGGGGAGTTTGAAAACAGCAACAAAGACCACAAGCTTAGTGCCCCCCGTTTTCAGGACCTTCTGCACCAACTTCAGAATCTGCTCTTCAGGGACCCTCCATCCGCATCTTGCAGATTGTCTGGATCTTCTGAACTAACTTCAGAATCTATTCTTTAGGGATCCGCCCTCTCTGTGTTCCAGAATGTTCGGATCGTCTGCATAGACTTCAGAATCCATACCTTCACTAAAGTCCCACAACCAAAAAACACATTTAAAAACCATTTAAGTATTTTTTTTAGCGCTTTTTACAATGCAAATTGTGTCAAAGCAGCTTTACAGTATAAAAAAGTATTCATATCTTAGATGTTTACTAAGATCCTTCTATTATCTATTGAAACCCACAAAAATACTTAAAATATTAGTAAGCTTAATATATATAAAATCATCATTTATTGGGTACTTTCAATTGCGGGGTGGCTGTCCCGAACCCTAACCCCCAAATTACAACTTATGAGAATGACATAAATTTTTTTTTTTTTTTAATTGTTGTTTTTAAAAGTTATATTTTTGAATCTTTTAAAAAATATATTTTATATTTTCTTTGTGAATTATGAAACTTTGTAAAAAAAAAAAAAAATGAAAAAAAAAGTGTCCTGCATTTTCATGTCACAACCGAAACAGTGTTTTAGTCCATTGGCTGAGACTGATTTTAACTACACCCCTATATTTATGATCAGGAAATATTCCTGTGTCCCCCTCTCTCATAGGTACAGGGTGTGAGTAGATAGGCCCAATAATTTTGAGGTAAATGTGTTCAAAAGTCAGAAAAATGTGTGTAACTTTAAGGAACGTCACTACCGAACACCTTTTTTCTGCAGTTATGCACAGTTTTTTGGGAGTTATTTCATAACATTTAGTTTTTATATGTGTACCACTGTTCAGAACTGTGCTAGCTAACCATGTGCTTATTAGCATCTCTGAGCTAGGTTCAAAAGTATCTAAAATTGTCACTACCGAAACATTTGGTGGAGTTTCGGTAGTGACATCTTTGTTTTTTGAGTGTTATCCCATAAAATTGTCACGACCGAAGCATGTCATCATCGTTTTTTTGTATTGACAACACATAATCCTCATATTTGGGGGAAATCAATTTTTTTTAAATTAATTTATTTATTTTATTATTTTATTTTAGGTTTTTTTTGCATTTCAGTATGTTTTAGTAGTGTTTTAGTATGCAAGTTGAAATTCTGTAATGTGATGTGGTCGCTACCAAAGCATTACTGTCACTACCGAAAATGTGCAGTCACTACCGAAATAGGGGATGTTTTGTCAAAAATAAGACATTATGATAGTTTTTGGTACAATTTATATTCAAACTAATGAATCCTTAACTTTGAAATCAGTATGATTATCTTTTTGCCTTTTACAAAGAAAAATTGGATTCAAAACTCAACAAATACCATAAATTACACTTTAAATATTGTTATTAATTTGCCTCTGAAAAATGTAATAAAATAGCAAAAAAATATATTTACAATGTAGCTGTAAGCAAAATCTTAATAGGTCAATATAACCTAATTACATTATTATTACTGTGTTTCAGTAGTGACAAATTTGAGGAGAGGACAAATATTCTAAAACTTTCTGAAAATATAATGTGAGAATTAACTACACAATTACTAGAAATGTGTACCTTGGATATTATACAATTTGTATACATACAATTTTTTTGGAAAAAGACATTTTTTCAAGACGTTTCCAACTCTGACTTTTGACCAATTCTGTAGAATGGCCCATATATGAATTCCTTTCTTCAGATGAACAAAAAGATTATTTGAAAAATCACACAAAGCAATCACAAAGGTAGCTCACATGACCTCAGTGGATGAATATTAATGTTTTTACACACACACCCCTATCATTTCACTTCAGAAGACAATAGGTGCGTTCGACTTTAATGCAGAATGGTCAGTGTATGACATCAAAGTACCGCGAGAGCGATAAGAGAGCAGACGGATCCTATGCTTTCGAATGGCTCTCGCGGTACTTTGATGTCGTACACTGACCATTCTGCATTAAAGTCGAACGCACCTATTGTCTTCTGAAGTGAAATGATAGGGGTGTGTGTATAAAAACATTAATATTTAAACTTTAAACAAACCATTGCTTCCTGTCAACTGCTTTGACAAAAACAATTCACAGGCATCACACACACCAGAAGTGCTACATTCAATTCAATCACCTAACAGGTAGGAATGACCTAGGGGTGTGCGATATTACGATTTTTGATCGTGGACGATAAAAATGTCTCCACGATCTGCTTTTGAAGAAATATCGTAGTATCGTGCTATTCTAGCGCCTCCGTACAACACGACATACAGCGGTAGACAGGACACTGCACTTATTCGCGATCGCAAAAGTACATTATTTGCATACAAGCTTTGCCGGTTAAATGTTTCATTCGCGCGCTGGTCTGACGTCCGCTTTTTCTGAGCGCATACACCAGAAGCACGCGCACTAAAAAGCCTGTTAAACTGCGCCTGATTACTGAACTAAGTTATCTTTTGTGCTAATACTGTCAAAACACACAAGGTTCACATATAGACTCAGTTGGTTATGTCTAAAATGAAAGTAAACAGTTCAGAGAAAAATGGATAAGTGCCTGTATATTAGATGCGTGCAGGTTTTAAAGGGACAGTATTAAACATGCAGCCGACTGTCATTAAAGGGATAGTTCACCCTACAATTTAATTTCTGTCATTATTTACTCACTCACATGGTGTCCCATACTGTATTAATTTCTTTCTTGTGCTGAACACAAAAGAAGATATTTTGAAGAATGAGGGTAACCAAACAGTTGCTGGTCCACATTGAATTTGATAGTTGCAAAAAAATCATGTAGAAGTCACTGTGGACCAGCAACTGTTTGGTTTTCCACGTTCTTCAAAATAGCATTTATGTTCAGCAGAAGAAAGAAACTGACTCAGGTTTAAAACAACTTTTGAGTAAATGATGGTATAAATATAAAACACTATGACAGAATTGACAGACAGATGACAGAATTTTTATTTTTGGGTGAACTATTCCTTAAATGTTAATAAAACAACAAAAAGAAAAGAGAAAACTCACTCACTAGTGTTGACTGAAAAACTTTAATACAGTTGCTTTAGGAATCAGTCTATATAGTTTTTTGTTTTTATATTTGTTCATTCAAATTCTTGAATGCTCCTGCTAAATACACCTATTGTACCTGAATGTCAGGGTTCTGTCGTGTGTGTCATGTGTTCCTGCCTCTTGTGTCCATATTTGGTTTGTTTCCTGTCCTTGTTTCATGTGATTATTAGTTAAGTCTGTCCAGCTGTGTCTGTCTCATTAGCGTGTATATTAGTTCAAGCCTGTTCAGTTTTGTGTGGTCTGGTCTACTCGTTACTCCCCGGTGTTCCTGTGTCTGCTTTGTCTTGCTCTGATGTCTCAATTAAAGACTATTATTTGAGTTACGTCCTCGTCAGCATGTTCCTGTGTCCTCCCTCGTGTGTGCACCGTGACAGAGAAAATAAAACACTGTTTGTTTTATTTGTATATTATGTGTATTTGTAATGTGTATCTTTGTTCTTTTTAATAAGAAAGATAAAATAATGACAAAGATTCTTAGGCCCACTTTGGCCTAAGTATCTGCTTTTTTTTTTTTTTTTTTTTTTTTTTTTTTTTAGAAAGGCTTCATCTTGATAATAGGGAAATTAGTTTGGCTGTAATGCTCAGACAACTTGCAAAATAGTAAAACCAACATGACAGAATCGTGATAAAATCGTGAATCATGATATGTCTAAAAACTATATGATATTTTTTCCATATCGTCCACCCCTAGAATGAACAAAGTCCACATCAATGATTTTGAAGTTTGGTGTGTGAAAAATTGTGCTAACCCCAGTGGTAAAGTACTTATTCGAACCAAGAATTATGACTATATTAGCCGGTTTCCCCTTTTTTCTTTTTTTACACTCATATATCATTTCCCTTCAGAAGACACTGATTCATCCGCTGGGATCGTAAAGGTTACCGCCATGATCGCTTTGCATGGTTTTTGAAGTGTTAAACTTCAATTTGCATTATATGGTCTCACAGAGATGGATTATGGCATGAGGGTGAGTAAATAATGAATTTAAATTTTTGGGTGGAGCATCTATATATATTTGCTTGTCCAGTTAAGCATATTTAAGGTGAAGGCTTTACTTATGAATATTAATTGTTACAACTTACTATGGCTGAAAGGAATGTGTTACAAATCAGCTGGTGGGAAAAATAAATAAGATCATGATTTGATAACATGGTTAATAAACTTAACTTTTCTTCCCAGAAGATACTAAGCCACAGTGCCTACAGGAATATCATGCATTAAAATTCATCCATGATATATGCCAAAGTTTTATATATACTTGGAATAAGTTTAAAAAAGTCATTTTTTCAAAAAAATAAAAAATAAAAAAGGAATGCAAACTCAAAAGGGGTGAAACAGGTGAGAATCCTTAAGCAGGATTTTTTTATATAAACAACAAGTTTCAAGCACAGATTTTAATACATTTTGATATTGCTTCATGATCTAAGGGTGTACACAGTGAGTTTATGTTCAACTGGCTCTTAATCCGATATGTGACCCTGGACCACAAAACCAGTCATTAAGTAGCACGGGTATATTTGTAGCAAATGCCAAAAATACGTTGTATGGGTCAAAATTATCAACTTTTCTTTTATGCCAAAAATCAGTAGGATATTAAGTAAAGATCATTTTCCATGAGAAAATTTTGTAAATTTCCTACAGTAAATATATCAAAACTTAATTTTTGATTAGTAATATGCATTGCTAAGAATTTCATTTGGACAACTTTAAAGGTGAAACCATACATCAGTGGAAAGCTTATTTATTCAGCTTTCAGATAAATCTCAATTAAAAAAAAAAATACCCTTATGACTGGTTTTGTGGACCAGGGTCACATATGGCTTTATGATTCAAAGGTTTACACCAAAGGTGTCAAACTCTGGTCCTGGAGGGCCACTGTCCTGCAGAGTTTATTTCCAACAAGCTCCAAAACACCTGCCTGGAGGTTTATATAGCTGTTTCTGAAACTGCACCCCATCCCCTATATAGTGCACTATATCGGGTGTCAGCCATTTTGTGGTGCCGTCTAAATTCTGAGAGAACGACTTCATTCCCTACATTTGTTTGCTATTTTATACCCACAGTGTGGTCTGATTTTGAGTGTACAACCGATGTACACTCGCCGAAGCACTATTTCCCACAATCCAATGTGGAAAACCAACAAGCTGGAAGAAAGAGCGGGTGCGAGTGAGTGAGAGATGCTGTTTACATCTCATTTCTGCTTTAACTTTTATTTCTTGCATTATTAATATTAAAATATGAAGGCATTAACTCAGTTTAATGTATTACTAACTTACAAAGGTGGCGTTGTTGTTAACTTACAAAAGATTATAGAGACGTGATGATAATTTGGTGGATGATTTAAAAATATTTGTTAACCACCTGTAGGTAGCTCATTTTAATGTAAAACTAACAGTCGCCTGAGGGAACTGTAAGATCATTGTCATCATCTGAGTGTAAAACGCTTAGTAATCTTGAAGACCTTGATTACCTGGTTCAGGTGTGTTTAATTAGGGTTGGAGCTAAATTCTGCAGGCCCTCCAGAAAATGAATTTGACACCCCTGGTGTGCACAGTGAGTTTAAGTTTAACTGGGTCTTAATCAGACAAAATAGCCTCTAGGTATGTGTGAATTAGACTCCAATGACAGCAACGGCAGAATAAATAAACAAACAAGAACAAATAAATAAAAAAAAAAAGAATATTACTGGAGAAAAGCAGCTGAAAAGAGATTCTGCGAGAGTGTTTCATGATGTAAATGCTGCAGTCACTCACTTTCCTACTAATGGCTATTAGCAGACACTCTGCAGCCTCCAACTGAAGCTCAGGTTCGCTCAGCAACAGGCAGAAGATCTCCAAAAGACGGCAGTTATCATTTGTGATGTGGACCAGAGCAATCCAATCAATGTAGCCAGCCAGTGTATTGAGAGTTGCCACACCAACTCGCCAGTGAGCTTTTGCCTGGAGAGAAAAAAAAAGGTAATTTAATCTGGCAAATAAGATTAGGCACAGCAGAGTAAAAAAATGTACCAGGGGGAAAAAAAACCAAATAAATAAAATTGGGCTCAAGCATAACAGCTTTAGATCTTTTTTAGAATCTTAACATCTTATCCTCAAATATATTGAAAAAATCTTAATGACTTTGCCACATTCTTCATTAATAAAATTAAACCCATCAGCACACAATTCTCCACATCACAAACTGTCAAGCACATCTTACCAGCAAACATACACTCATTCCCATCCTTCTCGTCACTCTCTGAGGCAGAAGTCTCCAAACTCACCCTTTTTAATCATCCTACTACTTGTCCACTTGATCCTATTCTATCTCATCTCCTTCAAGCCATTTCTCCTGCTGTTGTACCTGCACTCACTCACATCATTAACACATCCCTTCACACTGGTGTTTTTCCCTCAACATTTAAGTAGGCTCGTATAACCCCACTACTTAAGAAACCCAGTCTTAATCCAACTCTTTTAGAGAACTACAGACCGGTAGTTCCTTCTTCCTTTCATTGCAAAACTACTTGAGCGAGCTGTGTTCAACCAAGTCTCTGCCTTTCTCACATAAAACAACCTCCTGGACAGCAACCAGTCTGGTTTCAGAAGTGGATATTCAACCAAGACTGCCTTGCTCTCAGTTGTTGAAGCCCTAAGACTGGCAAGAGCGGCTTCCAAATCTTCAATACTCATCTTGCTGGATCTGTCCGCTGCTTTTGACATGGTTAACCACCAGATCCTCCTGTCAACCCTACTGGCAAAGGGCATCTCAGGAACCACACTCCAGTGGTTTGAGTCTTACCTCTCAGATAGGGCCTTCAAGGTATCCTGGAGAGGTGAGGTGTCCAAGTCGCAACATCTAGCTACTGGGGTGCCTCAGGGCTCAGTTCTTGGACCACTTCTCTTCTCTGACTACATGGCATCACTAGGATCTGTCATTCAGAAACATGGCTTTTCATATCACTGCTATGCTGATGACACTCAACTCTACCTCTCATTCCATCCTGATGATCCGAAGATAGCTGATCGTATCTCGGCTTATCTAACAAACATTTCTTTCTGGATGAAGGACCATCACCTTCAACTTAACCTTGCCAAGACAGAACTGCCCGTGGTTCCAACAAACCCATCGCTTCATCACAATTTCACCATCCATTTAGACACATCAACCATAACTCCTTCAAAAACAGCCAGAAACCTTGGAGTTGTGACTGATGATCAGATGAATTTCTCAGATCACATTGCTAAAACTGCCCGGTCCTGCAGATTTGCTTTATACAACATTAAAGGGATAGTTCACTTTGAAATTAAAATTTGATATCTATCAGCTTACCCCAAGGGCATCCAAGATGTAGGTGTCTTTTTTTCTTCAGTAGATCCAATTTTGATATTTTTAGGTCAAACCGTTCTAGTCTGTCAGTCATATAATGGCAGGTGTAGGTCACTGCACCTATAAGAGGGAAAAAGAACATGCACAGAGAAATCCAAATTAAACAATTCCCCATCGTAACTACACATTGATGTCCTAAGACACGAAACGAGCGGTTTGTGTGAGAAAACGAACAGTATTTATATTGTTTTTTACCTCTTGTACACAACCATGTCCAAGTGATCTGAGTGCGCGCACGCATCCAGTGTGTGAAGTGTGGCGCGCAGCAGCGACTTCTAGTGAGAGAGAGATCACTTCTCGGGCGCTCCGCGCTTAAGAGACTAAGCCCACAAACCGCTCGTTTCGTGTCTTAGGCCATCAATGTGTAGTTACGATGGGGAATTTGTTTAATTTGGATTTCTCTGTGCATGTTCTTTTTCCCTCTTATAGGTACAGTGACCTACACCTGCCATTATATGACTGACAGACTAGAACGGTTTGACCTAAAAATATCAAAATTGGATCTACTGAAGTAAAAAAGACACCTACATCTTGGATGCCCTTGGGGTAAGTTGATAGATATCAAATTTTAATTTCAAAGTGAACTATCCCTTTAAGATCAGGCCCTTTCTTTCGGAACATGCTACATAACTCATTGTTCAAGCTCTTGTTCTATCCAGGCTAGACTACTGCAATGCCCTCTTGGCAGGTCTTCCAGCCACTTCTATCAAACCTTTACAATTAATCCAGAATGCAGTTGCAAGATTCATTTTAATAAGCCCCTCTAGAAACCTGTGTTCTGCAAGTGAGCAGGTACTTTGGTGAGCAGGTATTTTCTTTTAATGCAGAAAATACAACGAGGCATACACTACCAGTCAAAAGTTTTTAAACAGTATGATTTTAAATGTTTTTTTTTAAAGAAGTTTCTTTTGCTCACCAAGCCTGCATTTATTTGATCCGAAGTACAGCAAAAACAGTAACATTTTGAAATATTTTTACTATTTAAAAGAACTTTTTTCTATTTGAATATATTTTAAAATGTTATTTATTCGTGTGAAGTAAGCTACATTTTCTGCATCACTAATCCAGTCTTCAGTAACACATCCTTCAGAAATGATTTTAATATGCTGTATATTTTTAATATTGCTGTTCAAGAAACATTAGTTTTTATTATTATTATTATTATTATTATTATCAATATTTAAAACAGTTGAGTAATTTTTTTTTTTCAGGATTCTTTGATGAATAGAAAGATCCAAAGATCAGCAATTATCCGAAATATAAAGCTTTTGTAACATTATACACTATACCATTCAAAAGCTTGGAGTCAGTATTTTTTTGTGTGTGTGTGGGGGGGGGGGATTATATAAATTAGTACTTTTATTTAGCGAGAATGCTTTAAATTGATCAAAAGTAATGATAAAGACATTTATAATGTTACAAAAAATTCTATTTAAGATTAATGTTGTTCTTCTGAACTTTCTATTTATCAAAGAAACCTGAAAAAATTCTACTCAGCTGTTTTCAACCTTAATAATAATAATAATAATAATAATAATAATAAATGTTTTTTGAGCAGGAAATCAGAATAGTAGAATTATTTCTGAAGGATCATGTGACTGGAGTAATGATGCTAAAAATTCAGCTTTGAAATCACAGGAATAAATTATATTTTATAATATTCAAATAGAAAACAGTTCTTTTAAATACTAAAAATATTTTAAAAATTTACTGTTTGCTGTACTTTGGATCAAAAAAATGAAGACTTGGTGAGCAGAAGAGACTGCTTTAAAAAACATCACTGTTCAAAAACTTTTGACTGGTAATGTATCTTGCTCTCGGCTTCACTCACCGTGTCTACACCGGACGCGACAGTTGTCGAGCCGTGCCACAGATAGTGGCTGTCTACACTGGATGCGACAAAGCGACCGTTGAAATTCATTTGAACTTTGTGTCAGTACGTCATAAATAGAATGAGCTATCAGTTTACAGTCGGGATTTGTTGTGTCGCACCACATCCAGTGTAGACAGCGTCCCAGGTTATAATGGGCTCTACTGTAATTTGTCATGTTGCATTGTGCCGCTCGCATCTGGCGTAGATACAGAGTTTCATGTTGTTGGTGTGGAGGAAAGGCCTATGTATGTCCTATGCCTTAACCCACAAAAATAACATGGAGAGAATAAAAGTTAATCACTCTCTGTTAATTTTTCTCTGTTTCAAGCGATGCAGGTGTTTTTTGTTTGTTTGTTTTCTCTGCAGGTTTTTCAATTAAAAAAAAAAAAAATCATAATGTTTTGTGAAATTATTTGTCTGAGGTGTGATGGGGATTCAGGGGTAGATTTTTTTTTATAGGTTTAAAGGGGGGTGCAACCAAAAAAGTTTGAGAACAACTGTCCTATATCAATGTCCTGACAAATAGAATATCCCTTAAAAAATGTGTGGTTGGTGGTACATAAACTTTTCTTGCAATTTTGCCGCCTGACGTGTGTACATGTATTTTTCATGCACAAGAAGCATGTTCAGGTACAGATGTGCAAGCGGTGGCTGTGGTAATGAAAAATACTTTGACGTGCTGACTTTTGATTTGGTTGATTTTCATAAATATGTCTATATTGGCTAAATTTCATTAAGTGAACACTTATGTTTGCTGTATAATGATCATGCAAGGCGAGCATGTCATATACAGGTGCATCTCAATAAATTAGAATGTCGTGAAAAAGTTCAATTTTTCTCGTAAGTTATTTCAAAAAGTGAAACTTTCATATATTTTAGATTCAGTGCATGTAAAGTAAAACATTTCAAAAGTTTTTTTGTTTTAATTTTGATGATGAGCTTACAGCTCATGAAAGTCAAAAATCAGTATCTCAAAATATTAGAATATTTACATTTGAGTTTCAATTAATGACCATCCCTACAGTATAAATCTGCACTCTTGCTTTTGAAACCACAATAATGGAGAAGACTGCTGACTTGGCAATGGTCCAGAAGACAATCATTGACACCCTCCACAAAGAGGGCAAGTCACAGAACGTCATTACTGAAAGGGGTGGCTGTTCACAGAGTGCATATTAAATGCAAAGTTGACTGGAAGGAAGAAATTGGGTAGGAAAAGGTGCACAAGCAACAGGGATGACCGCAAGCTTGAGAATACTATCAAGCAAAGCCGATTCAAACACTTGGGAGAGCTTCACAAGGAGTGGACTGAAGCTGGAGTCAGTGCATCAAAAGTCACCACACTCAGATGTCTTCAGGAAAAGGGCTACCAAGCCACTTCTGAAACAGAACAACATCAGAAGCATCTTACCTGGGCTGTGGAGAAAAATAACTGGACTGTTGCTCAGTGGTCCAAAGTCCTCTTTTCAATGAGAGCAAGTTTTGTATTTCATTTGGAAACCAAGGTACTAGAGTCTGGAGGAAGGGTAGAGAAGCTCATAGCCCAAGTTGCATGAAGTCAAGTGTTAAGTTTCCACAGTCTGTGATGATTTGGGGTGCAATGTCATTGTGTTGTTTGAAAACCAACATCACTGCACCCGTTTACCAAGAAATTTTGGAGCACTTCATGCTTCCTTCTGCTGACCAGCTTTTTAAAGATGCTGATCTAATTTTCCAGCAGGATTTGGCACCTCCCCACACTGCCAAAAGCACCAAAAGTTGGTTAAATGGTCATGGTGTTGGTGTGCTTGACTGGCCAGCAAACTCGCCAGACCTGAACCCCATAGAGAATCTATGGGGTATTGTCAAGAGGAAAATGAGAAAGAAGAGACCAAAAAATGCAGATGAGCTAAAGGCCACTGTCAAAGAAACCTGGGCTTCCATACCACCTCAGCAGTGCCACAAACTGATCACCTCCATGCCATGCCGAATTGAGGCAGTAATTAAAGCAAAAGGAGCCCCTACCAAGTATTGAGTACATATACAGTAAATGAACATACTTTCCAGAAGGCCAACAATTCACTAAAAATGTTTTTTTATTGGTCTTATGAAGTATTCTAATTTGTTGAGATAGTGAATTGGTGGGTTTTTGTTAAATGTGAGCCTAAATCATCACAATTAAAAGAACCAAAGACTTAAACTACTTCAGTCTGTGTGCAATGAATTTATTTAATACACGAGTTTCAAATTTGAGTTGAATTACTGAAATAAATGAACTTTTCCACGACATTCTAATTTATTGAGATGCACCTGTATAGATGACCTATTTTTCAGCAACATGTTTGATTCATATTGGTGTAAGGATGGATCATTTATACAGACTATAGTTTGACTGTCTGGGGATTTGTTAGATTAGTCAAAATGTCCATTTAAAATTTAATGAAATTAGTCTTGGTGGACTAACACAAACAAATGTCCAGGGCCATCAAATAAGGCTGCTAGGACAGCTGCCATAAATAATGACACTATTGTCTTGATACAGGTGATTTATAGTAGAATTTGGATTTACTGAATCTTTTAAGTTTGCATCACTGAATCTGTTACTTTCCTAATGCATAATTTCCTAATGCACTTCACTTAATATAACCAAAATAAGGTTATCTAGGTCCAAATACCAACAGTTTATGTAGATGAACAAGTGATACAATAGCTATGTCTCTTTTCAAATTTTAGTCTTTTAAGGGTCTAGAAAAATAATGTTGTCCTAGTTTTAATTGGACAACAATACATTCAGTGAGGTCTGGCAACTTAAATGTGCTTTCAGTATCATTAGGATACCCACATGGCCACAGCCTTGCTGGCATGTCGTTCTTCAACTCCTCTCCTCACCCCTTGCTTACATATTTCCTTGCCCATGGCCAATTAATAGGTTCCTGTCTGCCGTGCTGCTGAGTGTGTTTGTAGCTCTGTGTAGCTTTGTTTATCTGTTGAATTCTCTCTTACTATCACTCTCTGTTGTTTAAATCGCTAAAGTATAATTTAATTCTCACCATTGATTTGATCACCAAACTAATTTGACATCATCAGCCTTTAATCTTTTAATCTGAACTGTGAGCGCTGTACGTTAGCAGCACGTTAGTATTCCGTTAGCCTATTAGCTTGTCAATCGCATCTTCATTTGTGTTTCCTACCATTCCTTTTCTGTCTCTCTCTGTTTCTTTTCTCTCGTTCCGTTTTTTCACGAGTCCATCAACAACAGTGGTGAGTCGGAATTATTCTACAATCACGGAAAGTAATGGCTTCTCCTTGCATTGTCACCTGCACCACATGCCACTTGTATTGTTTATCTCTCTGTCGGCGACCAGGGATTCACATGGGATAAATGCAGGGAAATAGTTAGGCTGACAGAGAAGGTTTTAGAATTAGAGACACGCATCAAAACTTTAATTGAGGACAGTAAGAATGTGAGGGCCTTGGATACGGCTTTGGATGCGACTAGTTCAGTGAATCAAGTACATTGTTCATTTCCAGTTCTAGAGCCTATGCAGCAGGGCGACTGGGTGACAGTGAGGCGGCAAAACACCGCTCTTCTGTTCCGACCAAAACATCCAACAGGTTCTCCCCACTCAGTGATGCACCCACTGAGAAACCTGATGAAAGCGCTCATCAGGTTTCTTGGCCTGATGAGCATTGGCGATTGGCAAGTGTTATTGGCGATTCTATTGTACGGAACATGAAAATAGAGACACCAGCCACCATAGTCAAATGTTTATCGTGAGCCAGAGTGCTTGACATCTTGGCAAATGTAAAAGTGCTGGCTAATGCTAAATGTAAATTCAAACGTAAGATTGTTATTCACGTCGGCACTAATGATGTTTGACTTCACCAGTAGGCGATCACTAAAAATAACATTAAAAAGGTGTGTGAACTTCCAAGCACAATGTCAGACACTGTAACATACTCTGGTTCCCTCCGTGCTTACCGGGGTTACGAGATATATAGCAGACTGTCGTCACTCAATGGCTGGATGTCTAAGTGGTGCCCGCAGAATAACATAGGTTTTATAGAAAATTATAGACAAGATTTTGGGGCTTGACTAACTGGGGCCCAGATCAGGAAGCAGACAGACTGGCTAAACCGACCGTCTGCTAGCCGCCTCACATCGCAGAAGTCGGTTAATTCTCAGCACATAGAGACTCTTTCACCTAGATATCACTCTATAGAGATGGTGTCTGTTCCCCAAACTAGAAAATACAAAAAAAACAACAAAAAAAAAAAAACGTCCAAACAAATTTAAGGATATCAATTTAACTGATGTTCAACAAATTAAAAAAAACAGATATAATACAGATAAACAAATAAGATCCCTTTCTATGAAAGCACTTTTTGTTAATGATATGATAACTGATCATAAACTAGATGTGCTTTGTTTGACAAAAACCTGGCTAAAACCAGATGATTACATTACTTTAAACAAGTGTAGCCACAAAGATTACTGTTATAAACATGAGCCGTGTCAAAAAGGGGGAGGTGTTGCTACATTTTTTAGCAATATCTTCAGTATTTCTAAGAGGTCATGTCCCAAGTATAATTTGTTTGAAGTAATAGTGCTTCATATAACGTTACCCAGAGAAACAAGTGTTAATGATAAATCCCCTGTGTTTGTGCTGGCTACTGTATACAGGCCACCAGGGCACCATTCAGACTTTATAAAAGAATTTGCTGATTTTCTATCTGAGTTAGTGCTGGCTACAGATAAAGTCTTAATTGTTGGTGATTTTAATATCCATGTTGATAATTAAAAAGATTAATTGGGATCAGCATTTATAGACATTCTTAACTCTATTGGGGTTAGATAACAAGTGTCAGGACCTACTCACTGTCGAAATCATACTCTAGACTTAATACTCTCACATGGAATTGATGTTAATGGCATTGAAATTCTGCAGCAGAGTGATGATATCTCAGATCATTATCTAGTTTCGTGTATATTCCATATAGCTAAAACTGTAAATTCAACTCCTTGTTACAAATATGGTAGAACCATCACCTCTACCACAAAAGACTGCTTTGTAAGTAATCTTCCTGATTTATCTCAATTCCTCAGCATATCCAGTAGGTCAGAACAACTTGATGTAACAGAAACTTTGGACTCTCTCTTTTCTAGCACCTTAGATACAGTTGCTTGTCTACGCTTAAGGAAGGTTATGGAAAAGAGTTCAACACCGTGGTATAATGAGCACACTCACGCCATAAAGAGAGCAGCCCGGAAAATGGAGCGCAGCTGGAGGAAAACAAAACTAGAGGTATTTCGTATTGCTTGTCGGGAAAATACTCTCTCGTAAAGAAAAGCCTTAAAAACTGCTAGATCTGATTACTTTACGTCTCTTTTAGAAGAAAACAAACACTACCCCAAGTATTTATTCAATACAGTGGCTAAATTAACAAAAAATATAACATGAGCAGGTGTAGACATTACCCACCAGCACAATAGTAATGACTTTATGAATTACTTTACTTCCAAGATCGAAACTATTAGAGATAAAATTGTAAACATACAGCCGTCAGCCACAGTATCGAATCAGTGCGTTATAGATCCCCTGAGGAACAATTCCACTCACTCTCTTCTACTGGAAATTAATTGTGTAAACTTGTTAAATCATCTCAACCAACAACATGTATCTTAGACCCTATTCCATCTAAACTACTAGAAGAGGTGCTTCCAGAAGTCATAGATCCTCTTCTGAATATTATTAACTCATCATTGTCATTAGGATATGTCCCAAAAACCTTCAAACTGGCTTCAAAGCCTCTCATTAAAAGAAACACAATTTGACCCCAAATAATTAATTAATTCATTACAGACCGATCTCGAATCTCCCTTTTATGTCAAAGATACTAGAAAATGTAGTATCATCACAACTATGTTCCTTCTTAGAGAAAAATGGTATCTGTGAGGATTTCCAGTCACGATTTAGACCGTATCATAGTATTGAGACTGCTCTCATTATAGTTACAAATTACCTGCTCTTATCATCTGATCATGGTTGTATCTCTCTATTAGTGCTACTGGATCTTAGCGCTGTGTTTGACACTATCAACCACGACATTCTTTTGAAAAGACTAGAATATTATGTTGGCATTAGAGGAGGTGCATTGGCATGCTTCAAATCGTACTTATCTGACTGCCATCAATTCGTGGCAGTGAATGAAGAGCTATCATACCAGTAACGTGAAGTATGGAGTACCCCAAGGCTCAGTACTAGGACCCTTACTTTTCACTCTTTACATGTAACCCTTGGGAGATATCATCAGGAGACATGGTGTTAGCACTGTTATGCTGATGATACTCAGCTCTATATTTCTTCGAGACCTGATGAAACATACCAATTTGCAAAACTAACAGAATGCATAGTTGATGTAAAACCCTGGATGACTAGTAATTTCTTACTGCTAAATTCTGAAAAATCAGAGGTGTTAATTATTGGACCAAAAACCTCTGCAGGTAATGACATAGAACACTGTCTAATACTTGATGGCTGCTCTATAAAATCTTCGTCATCAGTTAGGAACCCAGGAGTGCTATTTGATAGCAATCTTTCCTTTGAAAATCATGTTTCTAGCATTTGTAAAACCACATTTTTCCGTCTTAAAAATATATCTAAATTACAACCTATGCTCTCAATGTCAAATGCAGAAATGTTAATTCATGCGTTCATGACCTCAAGGTTAGATTAATGCAGTGCAATGGGTGGTTGCTCTGCACGATTAATAAACATACTCCAGCTGGTTCAAAATGCAGCAGCTAGAGTTTTTACTAGAGCCAGGAAGTATGACCATATTAGCCCAGTTCTGTCAACACTGCACTGGCTCCCCATTAAACATTGTATACATTTTAAAATCTTGTTAATTACTTATAAAGCCCTGAATGGCTTAGCTCCTCAGTACTTGAGTGAGCTTTTATTGCATTATAGTCCTCCACGTCCACTACGATCTCAAAACTCTGGCCATTTGATAATACCTAAATTATCAAAATTAACTGCGGGCGGCAGATCCTTTTCCTATTTAGTGCCCAAACTCTGGAACAATCTACCTAACACTGTTGGGGAGGCAGACAGACTCTGTCAGTTTAAATCTAGATTAAAGACCCATCTCTTTAACCTGGCTTACACATAATACACTATTGCATTTCTATAATTCAAATCCATTAAAGGATTGTTAGGCTGCATTAATTAGGTCAACCGGAACCGGGAACACTTCCCATAACACCCGATGTACTTGTTATATCTTTAGAAGAATGGCATCTACACTAATATTAGTCTGTTTCATTCTTATTCCGAGGTCACCGTAGCCACCCAGATCCAGTCTGTATCCAGATCAGATGGTCACTGCAGTCACCCAGATCCAGTCCATATTCAGATCAGATGGGGGATCAACACCTATAGATGACCTCGACTGCCATTAAAAGTTAGCGGAGACCAGGACATCTAGATGTGCCCCAGAGACTGATCCCCTCCGAAGACCTCGTCTCCTAGACGGCCATTGGGACAAGACCACGGGAACCAGATGAGTCCTCTGCACAATCTGACTCTGCTGCAGCCTAGATTTAAACTGCTGGTTTTGTCTGGCCAGAGGAGAAAGAGATACTATTTCCCATTTAACACTGTAAAGCTGCTTTGACACAATTTGCATTGTAAAAAGTGCTATATAAATAATGGTGACTTGACATAATATGAGGCACGCGATAGGATGTCTGTTGTTAAGGGTCTAGCCGTAACATTCTAACACCGCTCAGTTTCACACTGTACAAGGTTGGCACCACAATGCGGGGTTTCATAACTCCAGATAAAAAGCGGTGCTAACCTCGCTTCTAAATTATATGTGTGAAACATTACTTTACCCCAGGTTAAAAGTGGTGTTTATAACGGCGATAAACCGGAGATAAGCGCAGTGTGAAAAGCCCTACTGTATAGCTTTGGCACTGGCACGGGATAAAAAATTAAGATAATTGCAACTGAATTTTGAGATATAAACTCAATTGCAATGACAAGCGCTGGATCTTAGCGCTGCGTTCGACACTATCGACCACAACATTCTTTTGAATAGACTAGAAAACTTTGTTGGCATTAGTGGAAGTGCCTTAGCATGGTTCAAATCATACTTATCTGACCGCCATCAGTTCGTAGCAGTGAATGAAGAGGTATCATATCGATCACAAGTGCAGTATGGAGTACCTCAAGGCTCAGTACTAGGGCCGTTACTTTTCA
>JAFVLL020030155.1:0-64035 GCA_021397915.2 Tor tambroides | reverse complement strand
TATTTTTAAAAAAAAAAAAAAAAAAAAAAACTGAATCGACTGACATCCACATCCATGTTTTATTAGTCTTTGTGTTGGTGAAGGAGGATCCGATTATCTCTTACACCACACAGTCTATTTCAAAGCAATAGCACAGCTCTTCAACAGCCAGGCTACGGTAGAGCTTGTAAAAGGAGGTTCATAACAGGTGAGATAATACACAGCAGAGCCAGGGCTTAACTATCTAATTTTCTGCATCTGATTGTGCATGACAATCCCACCAAGCCCCCATCATTGAACTCACTTCTATCAGAATCCCCATCAGCTCTTGCAGTTGCTGACTCAATGCCTGTCTGGTCCCAAGATGCAGGAGATGATTCAAAGTTCTTCTGCTTTCCATTTGATTAAAGCCAGAATAAATTTACCTCAGAGCAGTTACGCTGAGGGAATCACAACCTGTGCTTCGACGAAACTTTATTGTTTGATAGACAAGGCTAGGGTTACGTTTCTTTTTTGTACACGCAACCTTTTTGAAATGGGAATCTTTCGTTTTCTGTGACACCGCGAGATAAGGGTGCGTTATGAGTGATTTTTTTTTTTTCTCTCCACTGACACATACTCTGATAACAGTTCAAAAGAAAGACATTCTTCAAGCCCACTCATAGTGAACCTCGATGTTTATCTTAAAAGCTTTGATTGAATATTAAAAGTAGTGTTGATATGTTACACTGATATTTAGCAAAGGAAACTGAGCTCATTCGGGATAACAAGAGTTCTCTGATCTGTTCAAAGCCATGACACATTGTAGAAAAAAGAATTATTAATCTGCTTTTTGACAATTCTGCGTACAGTGCAAGATTGGATTACATATGGACACCTACGTACTTGACACTAGAGATAATGACACAGAAGCAGGCCCTTGATCTTTGCAACTTCATTCATTTGAAATTATCAGGACGAAAGGGGAAAAAACGTTTAAATTAGAGTTCTTTTAAGTTCAATTCACAGCCCGAAACTTCTGCTGCATTGCTTCTAGATGAGGATTGAAAAATGATATATGACAGCTGCATCTGGTATACAATATAACCATGACAAGCTGTGCTTACACAGACTTTTTAATGCTGTGTGGCGGTAGAAATGTGTCACACGGTAGAGGAACCAAGCCATTCTCTATCCGCATCAAAGGAAAACACAGATAAACGCAGACATACACAGACTATATTGAATAAGGTGACACAAACCTCAAACGACACAAAAATTGGTCACGAAACCTGCGAGAAAAAATGAGATTTGATAATTGATGATTGAGGGTCGTGTTGCCAAATTTAGTGTAGTCTGTATATGCGTAGGTTGATTAATGTTTTGACTTCAGAATGAATTTTGGATTTTGATCAGTTCGTCAAACAAAGTGGCCATGTTGCTTCAAAAATGAATTCAAAAGATTGATCTCTCAATCTATCAGTCAGTTCATATGGATTCATTTCACACAACTTTTATGTTCTTCTGGAACTTGAATCTGAATCTAGTTTCAAGTCAAGATTGTATTAAAATCTTTAAATTAGCTCTGAGCGAAACCCTCAGCTTCAAAAGTCTCTCATTAAAACCGATTCTGTCCAGCATATAAAACCAGTAATGGTAGGAGTCAGTAGTAACCACCACAGCAGCTCATCAGTTTCTCTCCATTCAGTGCAGTTCCACTTTAGTATTTTCTTCTCTTCTTACTACCTCTGTCCTCTCAATACCCATCTGCCTCAGCTGCCAGGACATCTGCAGCCTCCTTCCAAAACTTTGGAGGTAGTCATTTGTACACCTACCACAAGCTATTTTCAGACAAATTTGCAATCAGAACATTGCAATGGAAATGAATTGGGCACCATATTGCACCCTTTGTAATCCCATCAGAATTTCTCACCTGGTATGAAAACTTGCAAACCACTCAAAGCACTCATATTAATAAACTTAAGTATTGTCTAGTTTAGAGCACAGGATCAAATCTCATTCTTGGGGATAAGAGAGTTTGCCTAATGCCAATATACAGTAATAGCAGAATCAGAATCAGAATGAGCTTTACTACCAAGTATGCTTCTGCACAAGGAATTTGAAATACAGGCAATAAAATGAAACAGTAACAAAAAAATGGGCAATAAAATTTCAATATAAGGTTACACTTCATTCCAGTAATAATGGGGTTAGTAGAATAAGTTGACTTGGTTGCAAAAAAAAAAGACTGTAAAAATGCTACAGTATTTTATTTTATTTTATTTACTTATCAAGTTTATGTTACATCTGTTATTAAATCAATGTTATATTAATTGTTAAATTAATTTATTGCATTACTTTAGTGCCGTGTGTTACCATTACAGTGTTTAATATTTGTGTGAATGACACTGTGCACCTTCTATATATTTACATCCTCAACTTGTGAAAAAGCTGCTTGTGAGATACTGGTGTTTCAATACGGTAATATAAATATAAATGTAAATGTAAGTTAAATATGTAAAACCTAAAATATTGCTGCCATATATATATATATATATATATATTTTTTTTTTTTTTTTTTTTTACTGTAAAGTTCTGGCAACCACAGCTACTATGTTTATTTCATTATTTATTTATTTATTTATTTATTTATTTTTTTGTGTGTGTGTGCTCTTAGTTAGAAGAATGTCTAAAGTGGACTATCAAAATAATGTGTTACCAAATATAATATAATACATTACAAAACAGTTATAGGCTAAATATAGAAGATACACAATAAACAGAATCACAATGTACAAATATGCTATTTACACAGTTATGAGAGATGAAAAACATACAACCCATGCTACTGAATGTGATTTAACAGACTCTTTTAGCCACAAAACCAAGTTCATATTTTGACCTTATGACAGCTTTACACACCCAGACTGTCATATCAGTGCAATCCAAATAGGCTCTGAACTATCTGAATGAAGTGATGAATCATAATAGACCTTTAGCCCCACATAGCAGCCCACCCTCAAGCATCAACAGATTAATTCCAGTCAACAGATTCTCTCCATCATCATTCACGCGACTGAAATAAGTCAAATGGCAGGTTGAGGAGAATGGCTTGCACAAATAGAAACCAGCCTTCAAAGTCAGGCCAATGTTATCGTTCCTCATTCCCCAATGCCTCTATCTATCACAATTATTAGCTTATAGTCCTCTGTTTGAGTTTCCTATTAGGGCAGCACATACCTGATGAGGAAAGAACCGGATTTCAAAATGAATTGTGATTGGAGCTTTGGTCGAGAGGTTAGCACACATGCTCCAGTCACATTAAGCTGAGGAGCTCATGTGGGAGACCTGGATTTGCCCCCATCATTTCCTGTCTTCTTTCTACTTTGCAGAAAGACAGTGGACAATCTAGCCACCATTTAGCACATTAATAAAAGTCAGTCAAATGCCCTTTAAATAAAGCAATTATTGAGGCATCTTATTTGGATCTCAGCCTATAACCCAATCATTGTCAAACACGATCGTATTTCTGGAGGCAAAAACTAAAAGCTGACTCAGTCTTTTGATTTCCTTCCAGAAAGGCACATTTTGGATTCTGAAAGATGCAGAAATAATATCCCTGCAATTGTAATTTAATCACTCTTCATTTTTGTGTATGTCACGATTGAGTTCAGTTAGTTTCTTCATCGTGGACTTTTAGCTTGTTCACAGTCAGATTCCTGTTTCCTTTGTTCTAGTTTTCCTGCCAGTCATCAGTTTGTATTTAGCAGTACTCATTGTCTTGGACAAAACATGACAGTATACCTACAACTTGTAGGTATATACACACACCCCATTGCTGATACTGTTTGTGTGCATGTAATGGGGTGCATGAATGTGTGGTTTAGCTCAGTGAAACCTAACAAATGTCTTTTGATCAGAGCCTAATGGTCTTCAGACAATAGAAATAATCTGCTATTGTTGTTGTTATTATTATTTGTATGCTGTATAACAATATGGCATATCTACCACAAGAACAGTTAACATTAATAATAATAAATGTCTCTCTTTAATTTATTATTTTTTTTTTTTAAGTTAATTCAGTCTGCCAGTTTCATTCAACAAATAGTCTCTTCTATGCTATTCAGGCACTTCTCCCAGTCCAAACCTCATAAATTATTCATATTCAAGTTAGAATGAAGAAGTACAGCAGTCTCTCCTTTTAAAACATTATTTTCACTAACTTGCTTCATTAGCTTTAGCATGCTCTTTGATGTACGAGCCTTTTCTTTTTATGTAAAAAAAATAATTTAACAAGAAAATCGTTTCCAAGAAATGCCTCTGCATGTTGTACCATTTTCACAAACCCATGAACATTACTTTACAGACGACTTAAGACAGGTTCATTTTGGCTTGAAGGGAAGTTCTGTACATAGAGCTGCCGTTAAAACATTATTAAATATACACATATCAGAATATGAGAATAAAAAAAAAAATGTAATGAGTGTTTGTAATGTATATACATTACCAGTCTTTATGCAGTAGTAAAACTTGAAAAAATAAATAAAAAAGAAAAATAAACAACAACAACAACAACAACAACAATTTGTAGTTAACAAATTCGGTTCCTGCACAGTGATCTGCCAGTTAGTTCTCACAGTACAAATGCATCTTGCTGCTGCTCTCTAGTGTGTCAAACAATACTGAAATGACAAACAGAAAATACAATTATTATGCAAATTGTGGGATCTTGCAAAAAAAATAAAAATAAAAAATGATGTGGAAGGAAACATGGGGATACAAGCATTTCCAAAATATGCATTAAAAGGATACTTTTTACATTTATTTATTTGATGTCAACTAAAAGGGAAACAAATAAATTCCTAGATGTGCATTAAAGTCATGTGATTTTGCCTCAACAAATGATATGACTAAATAATATCAATTTTATCAATGAATTTGCAGTTAAATTGAATTTCTAAAAGTTCAGTTACAAATTAGTTTTTGTTGTGGTATTCAATTTGTAGCATCAAACTATATATTTCATATCTATTTTTGACGTACTATGGCATGTCTGCCCTTGTACAGTATTTATTTCCAAAAAGTAAACTTAATCTGCTACAGTTATTCAAGTAATGATTTTGCGCTGTTTAGGCACTACTGCCAATCTAAACTGAATTAAATATTCATGCAAACATTTTAACATGAAGAAATATATAGAAAGTCTCTCCTCTAAAACATGCTCAGTGGCTTCATTAGCTTCAGCGTGCTCTTTGATATAAAGTAAGGGCCTTTTCTCTTTATGTTTTCCAAGAAATGCCTGTCTGTTGTACATTATCATAAGCTTTATTAGATCACCACATTAATGTAGATGTCTGCTAGGGCAGACGTTCAAATGGAATGACTCCATTAAATTTCTACAAAAGTTTCTTAAAAATCTTTGTGAAAACGTTGCCAGAGATTCAATGCAAAATGTGAGGTTCAGATTGCACAATAATAGTTGCACAATTTTAAAAAAATGCAGAAAATATGCACAACCTCACTGCAGATGCTAGATGATTCGATATTAACTTAACAAGGTTTTTCGGTAGCTTGACGGTAGTCGAGCTGTTTTCACATCAGTATAACTTTTTCTGTAACACACCACTCAGCGGGTAGGTTTTCCAAGGGAGTAGCAGTGTAGCCTAAACACTACATTACGCTTTTCATCTCCGAACTGAGGGAATAATCAGATGCACTCACCCAAAATGTCCTCGCTCTGCCTCTCTCTAATGTAATGTTGGAAAGTCAGATTAATTGTATTGAACTGGTTCGTCCTAAAAGCTCCTTTCCCCCATTTGGAGTGGCAGAACGTCTGATTTAATCTAAGTAATTGATTCATACTAGTCTGTCCACTCTATCATATACTGCATAGCATTGGAAAGTCTGATTCATTTTAGTGACCTGGTTCATCCTAAACAGTCCCTTTCTCTCATATGAATATTCATGGCACTACTGCAGCTCACTTACTTATCCGGCCTACCAAGAGACGCTACCGAAGATTGTGAATATACCAAGAAATTTCAGTCAGTTGCCAATTGGTGAAGCCATTGCATCACTGCAGATACAGTTAGAAGTTTCGACAGCCATAGAAACAGTCAGTGTTTTGAGAAGCGCTCTTAGCCCTCTATGGGACATCGTCATTTATAAATGACGCTGAGAAAATTGCATTTAAAATAAAATGTTAATGTTCAACCAACATTTAATTTTCATGATGTCATATGACATTCCCTTCAACCAGTAAAATTATTTTTTGTTATGTTG
This sequence comes from Tor tambroides, assembly GCA_021397915.2. NCBI lineage: Eukaryota > Metazoa > Chordata > Actinopteri > Cypriniformes > Cyprinidae > Tor > Tor tambroides. The sequence continues at coordinate 57,795 of JAFVLL020030155.1, read as the reverse complement.
CTATTATTATTATTATTGTTATTATTATTATTTATTTATTTTTTTTTGCCATGTGCTTCACATTTTTGGTAACAAAATATAGAGGAGACATTAGCACATGTTAGGTCAAATGGTCTCAAGGCTCCATGGTGAGCTCATTTTAGACTAGAAAATATATAAAAATTCAAGTTATAAAAACCATAATTGTACATCCAAAAGTGTTTTTTAAATTTTAATTTTTTTTAAATGCACTTTTATAAAAACAATAAATCAGAGACCAAAAGATCTGAGCGTCATGCATAAATGACAAAGTCCTTTAAGGGATATATATATATATATATATATATACACACACATATATACATACATACATATATATATATATATATATTTTAGTGGTGTCAAAATTAGCGCGTTAACGCATGCGATTAATTTTTTCAGTTTAACACGTTAAAAATATTTAACGCAATAAACGCAGGGGCGGGGCTAGGGTTGGCCATCCCACTCACAACTGCTGTTTCTGTCATTTTTTTTCTCTTGACAAGAAGTGCATTTATTCAGTCGCATAGTGTTTTACGATCAAATCAAACGGGAGACGTTTCAGACGCGCGCTCCACTTCACTTCAGCGCCAAGCGCGAGTCAAACGAGCGCGGAAACTGTACTGTGCTCGGAGCGCGCGCTCTTCAACTGCACTCAAAAAGGTGCCGGCGCGCGCATAGCCTGTATCATTTCATATCAAAGCGCGAAATAAACTACGTGCATGCAATGACGTAGTCAGTGAAGTCATGAAGTTACCAAAGCTGCCTTAAAACTGTGCATGCATGTAATATATTTTATGAGTCACATTTAAGGACATGTCTCTGAAATGGTTTTCAAAACTGTCCTAGAGCAGGCCAGCTCTGTCTCCCTCATCTAACACACTCGAATCAACTCGTCAGCTCATTAATAGACTTTAAGACCTGAAGTGGGTCAGAAAAGGTAGAAAGGGTTGAGAGAAAATACGATGCGTGTCAGATTCGCGTCATGTTCAGCGGCAGCTCTTAAAGAAATAACAGCCAAAATAACCTAATAACCAGCTGCTGTGATGTCTATTAATCAAAGGACAAAGAAAAAAAGAGGAAAAAAATAACTTATAGATTTAAGGATTCATCTATATTTAATTTAGAATTTAGTGTTTGATAACTTCAATTTCAGTTTCTGTATTTCTGCTGAAGGGCCCAGGTAATATGACATTTATTATAATGGGTTTATGTGAAGATTGTTTTAAGTTCACTTAAATTAGAATTTATTTTTTTAAAGTCTAATAAATGTTCAAATTGATAGCTCTCAATTATACTGTAATGCTGAATGGCTATAGTCAATGGTTAAATATGGGAGGGGGGGGCAATTTTATAGAGAAATCAGTAGTATTGGGATCATTGATACTGACCTTCAGTCATAAAAATAAAGATGCCATTAAACATATTTAAAAATATACTGTCTTAATGTTGTTTGTACATTAAATTGAAGATTGAATGTGAAATTATTGCTATATAAAAGTATATTTAAAAACTTTAAAGTTAGGTGGGATTAATCGCGATTAATCGCGATTAATTTCAGAAAAATGTGCGATTAATTAGTTATTTTTTTTAATCGATTGACAGCACTAATATATATATATATATATATACATATATACACACATATATATATATACATATATATATATATTGTGTAGCTGGCTCTATTGTTCAGCATTGGCAGGCAGTATAATAGCCTTTATGCATGTGTTTTAGGTTCATTTTTGTAAGGTTTTTGGAAGATGAAGAGACAAATTTATACTTATTTCAGAAGGTAGTGATAGGAGTGCATCAGAAAATCAGGTTATAGTAATAAAAGGTGTTGAGGACCAAGGAAGAAAGAAGCAATGAGGGTGAGGGCAGTGATGAAGAATAGGTTGTTGTGGAAGTGAGGCATTTGGGTGCATTATTGTATGCCAGTTTGAAAGATGTGATCCATACAACAACCAGAGGTCAGGAAAGATGCCAGTGTCTATTGGCATTACTATTCTGACAGGCAGCGATGCTCTAATGATGACTGCAGAAGTCAAAATCTGTGTGGAATGTGCGGGGAAAAAGAAGAATCTTGTTGACTTTCACTTGTGCTACAATAATTGGTTTGAAATTTCAAGATGAAACACAATGTTAAAGTTGTTTTAATGCTTTTGAAACACTAAGACATGGTTTCCAGGCAGTGATATTGTATCTGAATTTGTGTCAGGTTTTAGACATTTTCAAGCATGAGTTCCAAACCAAATATAGCAGCACAAGAAGAAACTGAATATTCATAATGTTTTTTTTTTTTTTTTTTTTTTTGAAACAGTAAGACCACTTACAGTATTCACTTCTTTTCAGATAGTGATTGTGTGTGAAGTTTCAGACAAAAATAATTTACCCTAATTGGACAAAATCAGTTATAAATGATGGAACCCTAAAAAATGTGCTTTTTGTTTTTGGATAATAGCATCTACTAAACGCATAAATGTAAATGTATAGTTTGTAGCCATATAGTATGGCTTTGCCACTGTTACCTCCTCCAACATCACTCAACACATAACATGTACAACATACAATAACAAATCTCAATATGGAAGGATGAATGTTTGAGCGTCCAAGCATGTATTATGGTCGAGACTGAATGATGAATGAATGTAATGTCTGTGCGCTATAGAGCGGCATGTGCCTCTCTATAGCAAGAATGGAGGGAATGGTGATGTGAAATGTATGTATATGTGTGGGCAAGTGCCATTCTACCGCCAGATCTGGGTCATGAAACAAAACCAGCTGAGAACCACTGACTCAGACCACTCACATATGGCAGAGGCTATGTGCACTAAGTGAAATTGGCAATATTTTCTTTGCACTAAGTGCAAATTGTGTTAGATGTTATTTACACTTGCAAATAATGCAAATAATGACAGACAGGATGACTATTTGCACCTCAGTGTATTGTTGTACATTATCAAACAGCATGCAATTATAAACACATAAGAAGTGATTCAGTGTAAAATATTCAGTTGAGTGTCTATATGATTATAATAAAATCATAAATGGATGTTGCCTTATCTTTTAAATGGAGCTAGTGCTGGATGGGTTTCTTTTCGATTTTGTGGGGCTCAAGAAGACAATTGTGTGTGGAAAATGTATAAATCACCTCTGCCAATAAGGCAGGCTAATTGCACTTAGTGTAAATAGACACTTTGCTTGCATATTCACCATTATACCACATCTATATGAAATGTTAAACCGTGATGGGTTAAACAAACTGAAATCTTTCATTTTGTTATAATATATTGGTATTATAGAGTCTTAATGGAGTGTCTCTGTAGCAGAATATTTGCAATGGAAAGTATTATTACACACACTTAAATATGAATATCAACACTCTTATGGAAACAAAATACTGGGCACATCTGCATTTTTTGTAAAACCATTGATACATATTCACGTTTTCTAATTAACTGCTCTCTCCTCTGGAGATCTAGAATGATCTCAGCTCTCAATCCCTGAGGCTATTAATTAAAGCATACAGACTCAATGTACGCAGCCGCTCATACTATCAGCCTTATCTTCACTGAGGAAATATGACAGACCATTTGATAAATATATTATGTTGGTGAAATGAAATCTCACTGTGTAGGCTTTTAATTAGCACACAGTCACTCTGTGCATGTTCTCAGACTGTGTATTTACTCATATCTAACGGATCCATTTTAGCAGTGTGAAAAGATATTTGGTAGTCTTTACAAAACAAATAAAAAACATGATTGTGAAGAGCCTTTTGTGTGCACATCTGTTTGCACTTTTGTGGACCGTAAACAGACATGAAAAAATCTGTTAATGGTCCTTGAGTTGGCATATGAACCTCACTGTACAATAACACATATTCAAAGCCTTCTCCGTCTAAAAATATTACATAGTACTATATGTATCATTCTGACATGATTATAGCATGATTATAGCCAACAGTCAGGTTCAAACAGGTGAACAAGAATGAATAAAAACTCAAGATAAATGTTTGTTGGCCATATGCAGGAGGTAGATTAAACAAAAGCCTAAAAAATGTTTTGTTGTTAAAATGAAATATAAGAATGCCATTATGTGCATTCCTGTGTATTGATTTGCTTTTGTACCTGCAACATGCAGACCTCTAACACTTAGAGGTGATTCACACTTGATTTGTTTCAGGAGTCTCTTCAAGGGTATTTCGCTTATATTGTGCATTAAGGGCCTGTCATGGCGACTCTAATATACAGTATGTTAGTGTTATCTGAGGGTAAGGAACAACATTTATGATACCTTTTGAGTCAGACATTAGTGCTAAATTGAAATACTTTACACTTTTGAAATGTGAGTTTGTAAAGTAGTTTCAGTAATTCACTATTCAAATACATTGGAGCTGTTCTTGTATGACTGACAAGAGCTGAGAAGTACGTTTACAAGATTGCCACTGAGTGAACTAAACTGACAAAATATACAGATTTATTATGTAGAATGTATGACATTCTGTTATATACATCATAGTCCAGTAAATATCTATATATATAATTATCTACATAGCCTACAATGATAATTAGCCTAAGGCATTACAGTATTGACAGTGCTGTGGCACCATTGCATTCCATGTTTGTGCTTACCAATGTTAAAAACAAACATATACTCTCATTTGAACCGTATTTTATAGTAAGCTAAAATTCACATCAAATGTATTGTTATTATGAGAGAGCGAGTGAGATTACCTGTATCTGATACAGCATTCATTCTTCAACTCAGTCTCATATTCAGCATAAAACATAGCTTGCATGTCTGCTGAGGAAAGGGATATAGTTACCCTTTCAGCTGTTAAGGGTGATTTCCCATGACAGCGCTGCTCAGTGCATTTGTTTGTTGCATCTTACAATGTGTTATTGTAAAAATAACGTCCTTGTTTCAGACCCTTTCAATATAAAAGTCTTTGCTACTGCCTCAAAATCTGTCTCTTATCACCATCTAACGGCGTAACAAATGTAACCAAAATCACCATCACTAAAACACCAAAACAATACTATTATTAAATACTACTATTTATATAAAATATTGTTTTTTTGAACAGTAATATTTAATAAATAATAAGTTGCCAAGCAATTCAGTCAAGAGTACATAATTAGTATTATTACTATTATTAACTATTTATTTATTTATTTATTTATTTCTCATATATTTTTCAATCACCATGTCCCTTTAGAGGCTCCGCTGAGCACTAGTAATCCAGATTTGGTAATGTGAAAAAGTGTGTATCTGGATCATTGTGATCCAATCCAATTTTGCTTTGAAAACCCAGCGGAAAACTAAGATGGATTACCTGATCCTAGATAGCAAAACATGGGATTTCCAAATCCAGACAATTCTGATCCAGATTTTTGAACAACTGGCCCCTGGAGCTCACATCTCTGAAAATGTTGAAGCAAATTTTCAAATAGGCCACATATTTGAAGTCTGAACAACTGCATTCTTGCCTAAAAAGCTCTAAAACTACATTGTGAGACACAACAACAATAGTACAGTAGTAAAATTATAGTGGATTTGGGCGTCCGCCATGACACTCACTGTGAAAAATGCTGCAAGCAGAGTGATACAACGGTTCCCGTGGTGATCGCAAGGCTGGAAAGACCTCTCAGCCAATCAGATTCAAGGACCAGAAGTAACTGTTACATAAATACTTTATATAAAGAGTTGGGTAATAATATAGTTACATTTTGTGATGATATAAACAACCAAGCAGCTGAGTTTTGATATACAGTATATATTGCTTCATCTACGTGATATTTGAACTACTTCATGTTCCTGTTAAAATTAGAGCAAATGGGTCATTTCTCTGAGCTTAACACAACACTCATTGAATCTTTGAGGCACTTAAGTTCACAGATTCAGCTGAATTATTCTTTGCTAATGACTGACTTACTCTTTGAATCCGTAATGATGAGAGAGTGTACTGTAGCCAGGAATGCCGTTTCTTTGGTTTTGGAAGGTTACATAACAAGCTGAACCTGGGAGCTGACAGCACTCTCATCTCTGAAGCGGATCGGGTTTAGGTTTATTATTCCACAACTCTCTAGCATACAAGGATGGTATTAATGCTGCCGATGTAATGAAACCGAATCCTTATATAAGCTTTTGTAGTGTCATTGCTGCACTGAAAGCACATGGATAACATTGCTTCTGTAATGTGGAGTGGCACACATCTCACACGATTCACTAGCTGAAGCACTTGTGATGTTTCAGACAAGCGGGTGGAATGTGATTTAAGTTTCACATATGGGTAGGTTTGATAGAGTCTACTGGAATGAAAACCACAAGTCTTTCATCACTGTTGGACAAGTCTTGTTCTCGTCCAGCGTTTATAATGAGTCTGTTCAAAAGACTGTGTATTTCACTGTTCAAAGCACCATGCATGTACTTGTGCTTTTGTAGTTGTTTTTATGCTGTGGTGTCAAGCTGATTTGCTTGTAATGTATTTGTAATGTCAGATCTCCAAACATGTATTTGCAAACTTTTTAAATCTCTGTTTCATTTACTTTGTGAAACAATAGTGTGAGTGACTCAAAGTGAATATATTGCAGAAATCGTTCTATAATTCCTTATAGACAAGTAGAGACATATCTAGAGACCAGAAGAGTTTAGTTTTACACAGTTTTGCACTCCACTCATACTTGCTTCAAAAATGGAAAATAAATGTAGTTTGAGTTATTTAAAATGGTTTACTGTATATTTCTGTCCTTATCCACCTTATTTTTTAGTGTGGAAGTAAGCCATTTTCTGTGAATGTGCGAGACTTCTGGTTCATTAACCGCTGTAGGGAATTAACGAGAAGAATAAAAAAGTGCAATAAACGGTAAAAATGTTTGCACTCCAAACCATTGTGTTCATAATTAAAATAATATGGTAAGACACACTAGTTTGCAATATCAAGTGGCAAAATGAGCTGTTTTGTACAGCTAAAAATAACTTTAAAAATGCCTTTTGCTCCCTTGTTCTACCCCTTTTTTATTTTTTGATTGGTATTTTGATATTAAAGCTCCTTTTACTATGAAAATACAGTGCATGATGTGATTAAAAGTGTAGCAAAGGGCTGTATCAATTCCTACATGAAGAGGTCATTTACATATAGGAGTCTTAAGGAACAGCAGCAAATAATGACTACTTTAAATCAAAGAAAACAAATCTTGCCAAATAACACTTGCTAAGAACTGTTCGTACAGGACACAAAAACAGCTGAGCAAAACACAACATGGAACAGAACACAGGGTCACCTTAAATTAAAAGATAAAAGGAGTATTTTATCTTGACATGCATCTTAAAACTGCAGCACTCATGGCGTGAGGTGCTGAAAAACAACAAGATGTGACAGAGCAGCTAAAGACATTTATGTGTCTAAAGTACATAGACCAACAAATAAAAAGCAGTGTATATAGCATTCAGTACTGTATCCTACTGTAGCTACCTCAAACAGACTGACAAATAAAATAGATTTCTATGGATTCTGGGATAAAGATATCAAATAGACAAATAGTGGCTGAAAGTGGTAGCGATAAACTTCTAAAGCCACCTTTTGGCATTATTGGGTTATACTGGTCTACCACAATAAATTCACAAATATTGATATTTAATTAATGATTAATTTGATCATTTGAATAATTCATAATGTATTTACAGCCCTACCATTGACAGCTCCAGTGATTCTCCGAGAGGCAAAAACAACGATTGCCTGCCTCAAGTTCCTTTTACATGCAGAGGAAGCTGATTTGTATGTAACCTGAGTGGAATATAACCTCATAATCCAAATGCTGATGAGTTTCTACAGCGTCTTGAGCTTCTTCTCTTACAGCCTGAGGGAGGAAAAGGGTGGAAAGATTAAAAGTTTGGAGAAATACAAGGTGAGCGAAACTGATGAAGACATGTTAAATGGAAAACATTTGGTTTTTGGCAATCTGGAAATATTGGATGTGTATGGAAAGCCAACCTGCCAAACTCCCACTTCAACCTACTTCCTGATGCAGGAGGCAGCATGCTTAGTTTTTATTTGAGCTGTTGGGCTATCAAATACCCTTTCTTTTCCTCGAATGCTGCATCCCACAAACAAAATGGCGAACATAATTGCGTAATGAATCTTAAAGTACTCTGCCAAGCGTTAACTAGCTCTTAGTACAAGCAAGCTACAACGTGATTACAGCGCATTTCATTTCAGCCATAATAACGTTCCATTACCACACAATCCCAAATCAAGACCTCCGTTTACATGAGAGATGATGCCATCACCCCAATAACACAACAGACATAAAGAAAACTGTGTGCACGATCTAGATAGCATTTGAGAGTTTGCAATAATATGTCCCCTGATGTGAGGGCACAAAATTCCTTTTGACAGCTATGAAATACAGTAAACCCCTGCCTGCTGCGAGCAAGTATTTATCTTTAAAGCCTCACATTTTGATGCCACAAATGTTTAAAAGTGATGACAAGCTTTCTTTTTTTATACCTTGAACAAAATATAATTTCATGCTGGATTAACTGTATTGACCAGCTGGAGGGCAAAATCATTTATGTGCGCGCATCTCTGGGTTGCAAGATCTTCATTAGGTCATCTCTATTTTGTGGTGAATGTGGGTATGAATGAGTGTGTGTGTGTGTTTGTGTTTACATAAGGATAATGGAAAGATGTCCAGGTTTCATTTCACCCCAAAACCGAAAGAAAAATAGCCTAGTTAGTATCAAGAAAAGTGATTTACCCATAAATGCATGGGACATGATAAAGATTTAGCATTAATCACATGCTAACGGTTGCCATAAAATTCTGCTTTCAAATATTTTACAGTATTTACATAATTTTCACATTACAATGGCATTGTCGAGGGTTTTAAACAAATCATAGTCACGTATTTGTTATATTAAATTTCATTTAGTTAAATCAGTTTACTAAATTCATAGCACAACCTTCCTCAGCAAATCTGTATGATTTGAGGAATCATCTATGTCTTTAGCACAAATTCTATGAGATGCTTTACACATTGAAGTTTAATACTTAGGTTATGGGTTTCTCCAACAAATATGTGCAACATTAAACTTGCTTTAGAAAGCATTACCAATGTAGAATAGAAAAAAAAAAAAGACTTGCAAGTCTCTTAAAAGTGAGAATGACCACTGTTGCCTGTCAGACTTGTGAAAGGTCCAGGATTGATGAGGAATTGTGTAAGTATGAAGAGACATCACTGGTATATTGCCAACTCAGTCGTCCGCCAGCTCACTCTCTCCCGCTATTCGCGATCTGTTCAGCTGGCTCTTCTGCCAGACATCAACACAAATATACACACACTGCCTGTAAATACTGTACCGTGAGAAATGGCATACTGCACTCATCCAGTCATCATGAATCATATCCTCTAAGTATGAGTATAGAAGGAACAATAGTTCCTTTTCAATAGCAATTTTTAAATCAAGTTAAATGTGCAGACATGTATAGTTAAATATGTGAAACATTGTACCTCTGTGGAGTTATTAAATCTCTTTGTTTGACTACAACATAGCAACAATGGTTCAACCAATGGCATGTGTTTTGGGCAGGACTGTTTGTTCGACCAGTAAATGAAGTATATAAAGCCACATTTTGTATTGTCTATTCAACATGTCTATATTTAATCTTTAAGTTGTTTATTTAGGGCTGGTCTGTTTTTTCTCTTTCAGCAAATATTGATATGTAATTAACTGTGATTAATTAGATTAATTCATGAGTAAATTAATATGCAATGTTTATTTAAACACTTTTTGGAGATTTGTGATTTAATAGAAACATTAACAAAAAAACCATTCATGGTCATTAATTGCATTTCAGTTTTCATTACTGATTTATTTGTACTCAGTCTTGTGCATTTAGCCAATAGATAGCTAACGGCAATATCAAAACAGACAAAAATTATGAATACACATTTTTAGGAAAAAGCAACTTAGCATGCTTCCTTAGATTTTGAAGGCAAACTTTTGAAGCCATATATTTCCCTGATGCTGAAAGCTGAAACACATGTGCTTGATGCATAAATACAAACATCATTGGTTACTGCACATCAAGCACACGTTTACCAAATTTAATGTGCTTAAGATGGAAGAAAATATAATACAAAAATGTAATGAGTACCTTTCAAGTTGAAATAAAATGGTAAAGAATAAAATGTACTGTTTTTCCCTCAGAAATGCAATCAAGTAGTCAGTTTAAATTGCACTTAAGTACAAATCCTCCAAAATAATACTTAAGTACCGGTTAAATTGCTTGTAAAATTAGTATTTCACACCCCAGAATAGGGAGTTTTCAGAAACCAGTATGAAAAAAACTATTATGTTGGAAATTTTGTTGATGCTAGTGCCACAGAAATGTTTTTTTTTTTTTTTTTCACCTTTCAAGAGACACATTTTAATAAATAAACTTATATCTCAAACTTTAAAGCCTTTGAAATATCTATTAATTGTCAAAATATCAGACCTGATCATGTTACTTTTGCCATCCCCACTTTTATGTCTAGCATAAATCTACAGTATATATTTTTCAATTAGCGCTCAGGCATGATGCCGGCGTGGAGGGTGGTGTTGTCTGTCAGCCGTATGACTGGCACTCTTTGGCCTGTGGCCTGGACGTGTTCACCCACCCCAGTGCTGTTGAGGTGGGCAATGAGGGATGATTTATCGACGCCGTCCTTATGTATGCTGACCCACACAGCGCAGGAACAGAAGCTAAAGCAGCAGGGTTGGAGCCCGCTGTGAAGCCATTTTCCAGCAATTAAACTGCACTGGTACTTCACGGCCATTGGCCGCTGAAAGAGAAAAGTTGCAGGGTATATGCAAAGGTGACATTAAGATGCTATTGAACTAATTTACTTGCATAAATCAAGAGAAAAGGTCTGATATGCTCAGATTCAAATCATGCACCCTAAGTATGAGCAATAGTAGTGATACTTACCTTAGCACCACTAATAACACATTTCACAGTGGCCCAAACTGTTGGAATTCTGTGCATACTAATATATATATATATATATACAGTATTTTATATTAACAGACTTTGCTTACCCTAAAAGACCAGCAGGATATAAACTTAAGTTTATATCCTGCCACGTATTGGCAATTCATCAGACTATTGAACACATTTCTTCCTTTCAGCCCCTCTTGGTGAGTTCATGCATTTTTTCAGGATCAATAATGATGACTAATCAGGTCATTAATACAGGCACAAGGTTCCTCCACATTTAGCTTGAACACAGCTGTGAGGGTTTTGTATTCTTAACAAAAACAATATTCTGCTTAATTTCACATCAGTGAAGAAGGAAAATCCAGTCAAGGATGCATTATTTGGAAAATCATTGTTTATTTGATGCATTCTAAGGAATGCAAAATACATACGACAGAAAGCATGAATCTTGCTTCACAACATTTTATGCTTTTCAGGCAATCCAATTATTCAAATATGAAATCTATTTTTTATGAGCTATTCAGAGTGAGAGACTGTCATGCAACAAGCAAATGTTATTAATAAAAAAAAGTTATTAAGTTCTGAAGCCTGGAAATTCAAATGGCAATAACTATTATTTCCACCTATGAAATGCTTTGTCGACAACAAGATGCTGTAGTAACAAAAAAATAGCATTTTTCCTGTTCATACAGACAACATTACAACAAAACAGAGACATGTGGTTCATCATACTGTAAATCGCACCATACATGTGATTTATCTACTAAAAACTGAAGTGTTAAATGTATGGTTTTATGGCTCTATAATCACAGTGTGTACAATAATCAAATCATGTGTGTGGAAACTGAGTGTGAGCTAATAATATATGCGAGATTCCTTCATAATCGACAGTTTTCTTCATGACCATCTGTTGCCGGAAAGTCATTTGCACCTGCTATGGTAAAAGTCTGAATCTAACAAGCAATGGAGCACTGTGGCTCTCTCCTATTTAATTATTCCCAACGACTGTCATAGCCTCTGAAGTACAGACAGGCTGAATACACAGAACAGATGGCTCCGTATAGCTAAGGTTGATTTAGTTTATGAAGACCCCTATTAGGCAAATCAAGAGCTAGGATGAAATTGAGAAGAGATTAAGCTTGGACTTCCTTTGTCCAGTGTCAGTTTGCTATAGAAGAGCGACAGTTTTTATTACACTCTACATGGCTAAAGAGTCTGCTCTGTTCCCATAGACACAAAACTTGATTGTAAATTCAACAAAAGAACTTCCTTGCTATGTGAAGATATAGTAGGCCATAGCACCGTTTTACAGAGTGAAAAAACTCAGAACTGGGAGTTTCAGTCTTGTATTTAAATATTGTTTATACATATTTCTATCATGAAAACTCTCCGAATAGTTTAGCATCGTAATGGCTATGAGATTTTGGTCACACTTTATTTTAAGGTCCAATTCTTGCCATTAACAAACCATTAACTACGACTTTTGCCTCAATAAACTCCTAATTTGCTGCTTATTAATAGTTAGTAAGGTAGTTGTTAAGTTTAGGTATTGGGTAGGGTTAGGAATGTACATGAAATTATCAATAGCAGATCTAAATAGGCGGAGCTGGGGGAGGTGGAGGGTCTCTGCAAGACTTGCTTACAGCAAACACAAATGTTAAGCAGTAAGCACTCTGGCTACAGAGGCAACAGAGACCAATCATGGTCTCCATCACCATGTAGTGATGATGTCATAGGTCCTTGCTGCAATCTGCGAACTATCAGCCTCGTACCTCTGGGAACTTTTTTACAAGATGCGAAATACGTACCAATAAGTGCATATCACTGCAGTCTCCAGCAGAAATGAACACAGAAATGAACACTCGTGCTCACTGTAAAACAGTGAGCACTTGTAATTCGTACGTTTTTGTACAGAGTTATGATTACAGCTCCATATGTTTCACTTGCCGGACTAAGCTTTGCTCAGTAGCTCAGCCGCACTGAACTGGAATTAGGATGCGTAATCCTTGGGTACGAATCCCGTCAAAAACACGACTCACGATGAAAAAGCTGAAAGATCTAAAAACAAGCTAAAACAGCATGATTGCGTTTTTACGTCACATTCGCTTTTGTTCATATTATCGGGTAGGTTTAGGTGTAGTGCAGATGGTTCGTTATTTTAAAACATCACATAGCATTAGACTTATAGTGCCATTCAATGGACATTTCAAGTCAGAACTGCGGTGAAACCTACAAAACCAACATCACATAAAACGTACCATATGTACGTTCATCTGTTCTGGGGGGAAAAAAACGAACACTTTAAGCGCCACCCAGTGGACATTTCATAGCAAATATGTCATGAAATATACATGGCATTTTGCATCTTGTGGAAAAATTTCCAGAGGTACATTTTTGTCATGAGACCAGGTTGCCTGCACCATATAGAGTTTTATGACATAACTAGACATCCTGTTAATAGCTATGTCTCATTTCGAAGACTGCACTTGAAGGTTGCATTTGTCCGCCATATACATCAAGTATGTCTTATATTATTTTATAATTCTGTATTGACTCAAAGTAGTTGTCTTCTCACGGAATTACTAACACGCAGCTGAAGAACTCAAGAATTGTTTTCAGTGTTTTTTTTTTTTTTAATGTCCTTAAAATGTTTATTGTGAATTGTGCAAAACATTGACTTTTAGCTATAACAATAATGACATGTCTTGTAAAAATGTTAATAAAAGGACGTGAAGTGTTTCTGGGACCACCACCATGGCTTTCTGGTCCATTATGAAGAGGTCTGTTCTAATCTTTTATTAATAAATGCTGAAAAGCATGTCTTTTGATGGTCTCCTCTTCAACATAACTGGCACATACACAGCTTTCCTTTTATCTATTAATAACAGCTAGCATGGGATGCCACTCAACAAAGGTTACTTCATTACATTGTTCCATGTTCTTTTTTGAGTCATTCCCAATGCACATACTATAGTGAGTCCTTCCACTGTACTTAACTGACCTGTGTAGAAGGTTTTTCTAAAGTGTTTCATAATTGTGTGGTGGTAATGAATTTTTCAGATTTCTTCTTTTATTTATCAAATCGTGGCCACAGGACATTACTGACGTTTCATGCATTTGGCACTTTGATAAGGACATTTCTTGTCCCTTCATGTTTCACTGTGTTGACTTAAAAGATAATAAAGCCTCTCTGGAATACTGAAGTCTGTTGCTGCATTGCTCTTTCTGGGATGATTGTTGTCTCAGGGTGAGGTACAAGTAGCGGTGAGCGATCTGCACAGTGCTGATAACAAACACATGCAGCGCACGTTCAAAACATGCTCAATCTTATTTCCTCACAACAGTCAATTTGTCCCAGTTCCCTCATACACGTCCCTGTGTTTAGCTGCTGCGCTGTGGATATAGTGACGCACTTAAGCCACACTTAAAATGTATGAATGTCATTGCATTAGATAACGAAATATCGCTTTAGTCGAACATGCTCGTAGTTATTACGATGATCTTCTCTGCAAGGCCACCTGTGTGAATTGAGGCTCGCTGCCTCCTGCCTACATAGGCATCTTGCAAACCGTCATGGAACCTCAAAAGTGACTTATTTGGAGCACTTTACATAGTCATGCAATTTAGTGTGCCACTCCAGACACAAACCGCACAAGAGACTTGACCCACAACAGATTTCAATACATGCAACCTGATTTTGCAAAAACAGCAATAAACATTGCACACACAAAATCTGTACACTTGTTATTAATACTTTACAGAACTGCCTGCGCTAGTTCAATGAACATCTCTTGTGCATTTCTCTTTTTATTTATTTACATATTTACTTGCATTGCACTTGCCGAAGTGTATTCTGGGATACATGAGAGAAAATGCGTGCAGCTTGATTTCCTAAAAATTGTACTGACAACTGACAGCTTTTTCTCTTTCAGTAAAACTAACCATTAACATACATTTTTCTGTGATATGCATAAGCCAGATGGTTAACAGACATCATATTCTGTGAATTATAAAACGTCTGAGATTTGTTTATGAAATGCATGAGAAGAATCAAATAATTCTTATATTTTCATTCCAGGATCTACTTTAATGATTTCCTATTTTATAAGTGCTTTAGTTACAAAATATATTAATTTACTTAATTATTTTCAGCAAATGTTCTTCACTCAATTTAAAATGTCAGGTTGCTATGACATCTGTCTTATAACAATTACCTCAAACCTAGTTGTATTAAGCTGAAACTTGCAACATTCATGGGCAACTACAGGTGCATCAATAAATTAGAATGTCATGGAAAAGTTCATTTATTTCAGTAATTCAACTCAAATTGTGAAACTCGTGTATTAAATAAATTCAATGCACACGGACTGAAGTAGTTTAAGTCTTTGGTTCTTTTAATTGTGATGATTTAGGCTCACATTTAACAAAAACCCACCAATTCACTATCTCAACAAATTAGAATACTTTATAAGACCAATAAAAAATAAAAATAAAAAAAAAACATTTTTGGTGAATTGTTGGCCTTCTGGAAAGTATATTCATTTACTGTATATGTACTCAATACTTGGTAGGGGCTCCTTTTGCTTTAATTACTGCCTCAATTCGGCGTGGCATGGAGGTGATCAGTTTGTGGCACTGCTGAGGTGGTATGGAAGCCCAGGTTGCTTTGACAGCGGCCTTCAGGTCATCTGCATTGTTGGGTCTGGTGTCTCTCATCTTCCTCTTGACAATACCCCATAGATTCTGTATGGGGTTCAGGTCAGGCGAGTTTGCTGGCCAATCAAGCACACCAACACCATGGTCATTGAACCAGCTTTTGGTACCTTTGGCAGTGTGGGCAGGTGCCAAGTCCTGCTGGAAAATGAAATCAGCATCTCCATAAAGCTTGTCAGCAGAAGGAAGCATGAAGTGCTCTAAAATTTCCTGGTAGATGGCTGCGTTGACTGTGGACTTCAGAAAACACAGTGAACCAACACCAGCAGATGACATGGAAACCCAAATCATCACTGACTGTGGAAACTTCACACTGGACTTCATGCAACATGGATTCTGTGCCTCTCCACTCTTCCTCCAGACTCTGGTACCTTGATTTCCAAATGAAATGCAAAATTTACTTTCATCTGAAAAGAGGACTTTGGACCACTGAGCAACAGTCCAGTTCTTTTTCTCCACAGCCCAGGTAAGAGGCTTCTGACGATGTTTCTGGTTCAGAAGTGGCTTGGTAGCCATTTTCCTGAAGACGTCTGAGTGTGGTGACTTTTGATGCACTGACTCCAGCTTCAGTTCACTCCTTGTGAAGCTCTCACAAGTGTTTGAATCAGCTTTGCTTGGCTGTATTCTCAAGCTTGTTGTCATCCCCGTTGCTTGTGCACCTTTTCCTACCCAAATTCTTCCTTCCAGTCAACTTTGCTTTGATACAGCACTCTGTAAACAGCCACACATTTCTGTAATGACCTTCTGTGACTTACCCTCTTTATGGAGGGTGTCAATGTTTGTTTTCTGGACCATTGCCAAGTCAGCAGTCTTCTCCATTATTGTGGTTTCAAAGAACAAGAGATACCTGGAATTTATACTGTATGGATGGTCATTAATTGAAACTCAAATGTAAATATTCTAATATTTTGAGATACTGATTTTTGACTTTCATGAGCTGTAAGCTCTAATCAATCAAAATTAAAACAAAAAAAACTTTTGAAATGTTTTACTTTACATGCAATGAATCTAAAATATATGAAAGTTTCACTTTTTGAAATAACTTACAAGAAAAAAAAATTACTTTTTCACGACCTTCTAATTTATTGAGATGCACCTGTATAAAATATTGCACCTCAGGATATGTTACATGAAATAAAACAAGGGTAGCAATCAACTGATTATTTCGAGTAGAATACTCAATTTCATCCTTACATCACAAGACAACAAAACAAGTAAATAAATGACAATAAAACAGCAGCAATGCAAATAAAACTAGCAAACAGTCAAACAATGTCACCGTATGAATCATTCACGCTCCTGTGCACACAGAGAAAAGGACGAATGCTACTGGACTGTTTTTTTTTTTTTCCAGAGTAGGTCTATTTGAACTAAAACAAATGCATCAATCTAACTCACCCGCTGTGCTTGCTGGTTCAGAGGAAAAAGATCAAAGTATATCATAATATAAAAAGCTGCAATTCTTAGAGCTTCGTAAGACTGGGTAAAAAATGCATACTAAATCTTTGGATATTTTTTATCATTATTTGTTTGAGTTTAGAATTATTTTTACCGTGTCAACAGCCTGATAACCTTGACTGATTCTTGACTTTGTGGATTTTGTGTTCAAGAAAATATGATTATATCTGTACATGCTTTTAGAATATATTTACACAATTTAATTGAACTTTTGTGAACTGTTAATTAAATTTAAATCAAGATACATAAGACACAGATGTCTTAACAGGCTTAAAAAGGTACACTTTATTCTTTATTTCACTTCTTTTTCTTGTTATATTTGCTGCTTTACCTCAGAATTGCTTTTTCTCAAAGGACCAACTTGTCTATAATAGTTCAGTGAAGGGCAGTGGAGCGTGCCATCTCTCCCGGAGGTGCATTGTCTATTAATAGGTTTATGGGACATCAAGCACCCTTCCCCCTATTTCCACCAACTCCAGTCCACATGCCTCAGTGCAGCGGCACTCTGCCTCCAATGCTGGAAACACTTACAAAGCGTCTCCCGCTGTACCTCGAGCCCCAGTGTGCCACTTTCACATCTGTACGTCGCCCGGGGGGATCTTTCCCCAAAGAAACAGGAATAAAAGCTTTTGCGTCTGTGACAGTTAAAGGAAGCTGCCTTTTAAATGATTATTTAAGGTTATGATCGACAGACTGAGATGTTACAGTGCTTTCAGGAATTGCTAGATCAACTCGCTGCACAGAAAATAGAGAAGCCTAAATAATAATGAGGGGGTAATTCACGTGATATTTCAACAAAATATTTGCATCTCATTCCACAACCACCTTCGAATTTAAAATGCACTCTGAATGTTTAAAGTAATTTATTGTTATTTTTTTACTTTACAGTAAGTTTTACTTTAAAGAATACCTGGAATGCTGCATCCTTCACTCGGAACCGATCTGCAAGATTGGGAATTATGCCATGCAAATTGTCTTGCTGAACAGATTTTGTGGCCGTGTTTAAAGAATCAGACGCTTAAACAATAGAGACAGCCCATTTAACAAAAAATATAACTCTATCAGAAGGAGCAATTCATTCTTAGAGATTTACCCCCAGCACTCTTTTACAAAAATCTCAAATAAAGGGTATAAATTTGCTTGTGAAATCTTCAAAATTGCAAGTGCGCTTTCTGGGCCAGATAACTACTACAACTGAATGCACAAATAACCACACACTGAAACAAGTTGGACAGCCTCCAGAAGGAGGTGTTTGCATGTGATAATTGCACCAAATGTTAGCTGTGCCACCTATATTTGTATTATATATGATGTGTTTAATAATAATAAAAAAAAAAATGAATAAATTGATACCTTTCAGCTAGAATCCAATTTGATCAAAAGTGCTAGTAGAGATTTATAATCATACTGAAGATTTCTATTTCAAGCAAACGGCGCTTTTGAAATTTTCTGGTCGTTAAAGAATCAATCAGTTCAATCAAACAAATAAATAAACGTAAAAAAAAAAAGGTTTTATTTATGTATTTATTTGATTGAATTGATATATATATATATATATATATATATATATATAATTAAAATAGAAAACAGTTTTGAATTGTAATAAAATGACTGTTTTTGACTTGAGTGCAGCCTTGGTGAACATAAGAATCATCTTTCAAAAACATTAAAGAAAATTCAGTGAACGGTAGTGTATATTCATTAAAGGAAAGCTGCACAAACTGATAAGGTATGTTATTGTGCATGCATGAAAGACATATTTCCCCATAGACTATGTTTGTATATCAGCTCTGGCATTTTTGGACATGATATCGTGCAGGTAGTTAATCAAGGCCATACTATTTTATTAGTGTTTAATAGCCTTATTCAAGTGCTTGTATGTTTATAGATTTCCCATTGAAGAAGTCAATGTCCTTTGTGATATTTGTTAATTGCTAGCATTAGTTTATGAATAGCACATAGCAAATAGCTAAAATATACCCACCATTTGACTTTTACAGTGTTGTATATAACCTGCTTGTTCTGTGTCATAAATATGTCACTGGAACCTTGTTATGTTATGGCAGCTCCACCAGTGTCAAAAGGTTCAACCAACTGCCATAACAACCTAAGACATACAACCAGCAGCCATTTTACTTTCATGCCTGACTGTGAACTGCAACAGTAGCTGTAAAATCCTTGGCCAATTCAGTCTTTCTACACACATGGATTTTTACACACTCACACACACACAAACACACTTACAAATACTAAATAAATACTATAAAAACATGTCATTTTTATTATAAAATAAATCTTAACATAGGTTTTCCTGTCTTATTCAAAGAATATATATATAAAAAAAATAAAATAAAAAAAAACCCTCAACAGAAACCACATATAATTCAAAATTCGCACCATGGATAATATTGTGTGTACACACAATCAGAATTGTTGGTACCCTTGGTAAATATGAATAAAGAAACCTGTGAAAATAAATCTGCATCGTTAATGCTTTTGATCTTTTTTTCTTTTTTTTAACAAAAATCTAACCTTTCATTGGAGAAAAAGAATTTAAAATGGGGGTAAAATCTCTTTATGAAATAAATGGGTAACACTTTATTTTGATGGTCCCTTATGAATATTCTATCTACAATAAGTAACTTTGCACCTACACGTCAACAAACTCTCATTAGAATATTAGTAGACTGTCTGATTAATATCTGCCAACTCTTTATTGTGATGGCATCGCAATAGACATTCTACAGACTATAAGTAACTTTGCAAATACATGTCAACTTATTCTAACCCTAACCCTACCAGTCTACTAATACACTAACAATACTCTAATGAGAGTCAGTAGATATGTAGGTGCAATGTTACTTATAGTCAACAGAATTTGTTAAAGGGACCATCAAAATAAAGTGAAACCAATAAATGTTTTTCACCAATACACGTTGGACACGATTAATGGAACCCTTTTATTCAATGCTTTCAATGACAGCTGAGTCTATCCTATAATGCCACGGGAGTTTAGAGAACATCTGACAAAAAGTCAGAGACCATTCCTTCATACAGAATATGAGTTCACCTCACTCATTTTCTATAGAGGTTCAGGTCAGGGAATTGTAATGGCCATGACAGAACCTCCGTTTTGTGCTCAGTGACCCATTGTTGTTTTGATTTTGATGTTTGTTTTTGAATCATTGTCCTGATGGAAGATTCAACCACTGGCCATTTCTAGCAGGAGTCAGTCAGGTTTTGATTTTGTATTTGTTGCTGTTTGATAGAATCCATGATGCCATCTATCTGAACAAGATGTCCAGAATCTCTGGCAGAAAAATAGGGCCACAACATTTAGGGATACTTTTTTATCCCTGTGTGCACCAAACTCATCTTGAGTGTTTACTGCTAAAAACTTTTTTTGTTTGTTTCATCTGACCATAAAACTCCATCCTGTTTGGAGTTTGTTTTTGGATGAGAGCATTTTTGTTTTTTCTTCCTTGAACCCCTCCCAAATAGTTTGTGGTGATGTAGATGCTGTCTGATCATCTTTTAAGCTTTCTGACCCTAAAACTCCAACTGTGAACCTTAGAGTCTTTGGCTACTCAAACTATCCTCCTCACCTTGCTTTGAGACAATACAGTCACACATTCTCTTCCAGGCAGATTTCATTTTCTGTTGATTGGAAAGTCTTAATTATTGCTCTGATGGAGGAAATGGGGATTTTCAATGCTTTAGCTCTTTTTTTATAGCCACTTTATTTTACTAATACAGATTTCCAGGGGTACCAATAATTGTGGTCATTGTATTTTTGTTTGTTTTTTACATTTTTGAATGAAAGAACAAATGGATAAACATATATATTCTGTCCTATATAAAGGATAATGAGAGGTCTGTAATCTGGTTCTGTATAAAATATGTTTACGGTTTTGAACTGGTTTTGAGGATGAGTAACAGAAAATTTGTGACAAAGTCCTTATATGGAGATGTTTGGGTGTGTTTTATGCAAATGACTAACCTTGGTATGCGTTCACTCATTTATAATACTCCTAGTTCATTAACATTGGAACAAGGTTAAGAACAAATTCATGTGTGTAAAAAATACAAATGGTTAGTAAATGAGACCTATTATTTCCCCCACATTTTTCTTGTTCTGTGCAAAATATAATGGAAAGTGATTCCCCCATGTTGTTTGTTGACAAGAATGAAACTTTGTCTTGCTGTGTGCATGGATGTGTGAACTAAATTTTGGGCTGTGACTTCAGTAGAGTCAGGCAGGAGAAGGATCTTGTAATTGACATGCCTCATTATTCACTGATCATTTTCACCTCCACTGCAGCTCTCAAATAAAATATGCTGCCTATGACTAGGGCTGGTGTCAATGACATCAAACATCATTCATTCTCGCAACCGAACGTCATGATGTCCAACCTGCAGCACAGGTGCCATGTTTAATTTGAGATTGGGAATATTTTCAGTGAGCAATATCTTAAATTTCAGTCTGTTTCTCACACAAAGCTATAGTAGAGCTTAAGGAGACTTGGAACAATGTGCATTTTGTTTATTTGTGTTTTATTTTAAGCTTAACAGTCCACAGTCACCGTGAACTTGTATGGGTAGATTCATATGAACTACATGGATTTTGGTCTGTTCCTCATCTCTGTGATTGTTTTTAGTCTGTTACAGTATGATGTTTTGTAATGTGTGCTTGGCATTAATAACCAAACACTGCAGTGTGGTTTGTTTGTGTGCAGGTTATGTAGTATAGTCTGTTCGGCTTTCGGATCAGTGGGAAAACAGTACAAACGGCATTTGGCGGGAAGGTGTATTGGTGTAAAGAACAACTTCAAGACTCAGTGATACTACAAGCTGAGAGTTTGAAAAGCTCAGTGTGTCTATCACAGGTCTGAGGTCAGCTGAGAGCCATGGAACAAACAAACAGAGCATTCATCATTTTCCTAAGAAACGGTCTACACACTCGCAGTCCAGAACGTACTTTATACATGCTGTGAATGGTTGTGACAGTGTAATAACGGTGGCTTAAAGGATTCATTACTATCTTGGCATGCATGTTTATGTTTGAAATAATTCAAGCACTTAAGGATTTGTTTAGTGTCCTTCAAGTGATATATGCTACTGAATGTTTTCTAAGAAATACGTTTAATCTGTCAGAAATCCTGAATCAATCTGGAAATCTTTTAATTAAATGTAATGCAATTTACGTACCTCTTTTTATGATGAATGTTGTATTGTGGGTGGTCGCCAGGGCACTGCTATGAGTTGTTGCTAGGTATTATTATTATTATTATTATTATTATTATTGACTCAAGTTTCTCTATTATTCTGGACTCCCGATCTCTCCTTTACTTCCTTTCACTCAATTTAATTTAATTTCAGTTCATTTCATTTCATTTTAAACAAACAAGTCATATGATTTCAGCTAACATTCATATATATATTTTTTAGCAAACAGTGCATATAGGGTTAGTGTTAGGATAAGTTTCTCTGATATGTTTACTGTAGTAAGCAAATAAGCACCAGAGTCTCGTGGCAAATTGAATGTTTTGGCAGATTGGTCAAAAGGTTAAGAAATTCTCACTTGCATGCCAATGAGAGGCAAAAAATAAATAAATAATAAAATAAAATGAAATGCTGAATGGTGCATGCAGTGATGTCACAAGCAATTTAATGTGTATCTTTAAAGGTTAAAGGTTAGACCTTCATATTTATTTATTTTTTCTAAAAGTTGTACATTTTGTATGATTCCCATGGTATGAATTCATACAAAATCACCACTTCATAAAATAGTTACATTTTCCTATGAGATTAGGTTGATATAATTGTGCTATCTAGCACCACCCCTTAAAAAAAAAAAAAGATGTCCTGCCCTAAACTGATGTTAATGGCTAAACCAGAAGCTGGCATGCCAGGCTGCTCAATTAAACAAATCAACGTTTGATAGCATCGCCGATCCACAGTGTTTACT
Organism: Tor tambroides; assembly: GCA_021397915.2. Taxonomy (NCBI): domain Eukaryota; kingdom Metazoa; phylum Chordata; class Actinopteri; order Cypriniformes; family Cyprinidae; genus Tor; species Tor tambroides. The sequence goes on along the minus strand of JAFVLL020030155.1, from coordinate 34,648 downwards.
CTCTTCAGGAAGTCAACCACAGTATATTAATCTGTTTTATGAGAGTGGATGTTACAGTCACTCGAAAGACCTTCAGTTGTAACTGCAACATGATAAACATCATCAGCTCTGTTTGCAAATCTCTGCAGGTTCTATAATGTGACAATAATTGCTTCTCATCACTTTAGCATGAAGAGCATTAAAGCCCTCAATGACATATATTAGTATCATTGACTAAGGTTAACAAGATTTGTCAAGAGTCATAACTCATTTGATTAAGGCTCCAAGCCCGTCCTCTAATAACAATCACACTCAAATAGACCTGATTAAAAAAACTATTCAGACATATTTTGATTGCCTGCAACTGCACTTCTCAACTCTGTTGTCATGCTCTATATGTTACACATTTCAGCTATTTTCATTCAGTCCCAATTAAATATATAAGACGTATCGATGTGTTTCTGGGCAACTGAAGCAGAGTGGCGCTGCCTGACTCCACCACCATCCGGTTCAGATAATGAACAGGATCTTTCGCCCTGGCCCCCGTGCAGATTTATAACCCCCTTACTGAACAATTGGCCATCAGATGGGGTCATCATTGATATCAGTCACATCCGAGCCCTTCCCAGCATCCTCTGTCATTCTGCCATCCCGATTACAGTAACATATATTGTTCCTTGAGCTTCCCTGTGAAGCCTTTGTGAAGACACAATCAAGCCGAATTGATTGAATCCATCAAGACAGAACTAATATTGCAAGCGATCAGTTACGCTGTTACGCTATAGCGATTTTGCTGTTTTCAAGCAAGCCACATACAAGCTGGCAATATCATATTTATTATTTTGATTGAGATTTTTCAAAAGTGTGCTTGAGAGGACAAGGGTCTTCATCTGTTGTCTGTCTGCTGCTATCACTATTACTCTTACCTTAGGGTTAGGGATTTAAGCGAGTGCGTTATGTGCTACAGACATGAATAATACTTCTAATTATGTTTCTTACTGTGGAGAGATGTGTCATTTGCTACCTGGTCTCTTGACGAAAACATACCTCTGGGAACTTTTACGCAAGATGGGAAATATGTACCAATAAGTGCACATCACTGCAGTTTCCAACAGAAATGAACTCTAGAGGAGGTAAGACGGGGAGCACTTGTGATCCTTTTTGTACACAGTTACGATTACAGCTCCATATGTTTCGCTTTCCAGATGTAACAAGCCTGCTCTGTAGCTCAGCGGTACAGAATTAGACTTAGAATGCAGAATCCTTGGGTACGAATCCTGTGAAAAAAATGACTCACGATGAAAGAGCTGAAAGATGAGAGATCAAAAACAAGCTAAAATGTCATGCTTGTGACTGCATTTTTACGTCACATTCTCTTTTGTTCATACTATCGGGTAGGTTTAGGTGAAGTGCAGATGGTACGTTATTTTAAAACATCACAGAGCATTTTTGCGCAAAAGTTCCCAAAGGTATGTTTTCGTCATGAGACCAGGTTGATCAGATTTGTGATTTTCACCTCGCAGACACTAAAGTGGGCAAAAAATCTCAGCTTTACCATACACGTCCACTTGACATGGACTGAGCAGAGCTGAGTGGCTGTTGCCAATGTGTGATTGACAGAATAGCAGAGCAGGTGATCAAAAGGTTGAGAAATCTTTAAGTTTATGCAAGCAAGAGTGGTGCATGGAGTGATTTATGTCATGTTACAATTTAAAGTGTATTAAATTGACACCATAGGTATACAAAAACAATCACAGACTATACACACTTGCTATTCTATACTGTTTTGAGCAGGTTTGTTCAGCACTAGTGGACACACACGAAGGAGGGACCCGAGCCAGTATGTTACAGCAACTTGGGGTTCAACTTGAGCTTGGTCCAAATAACAACCATCCAGGGTACTAAACCACTCGAACACCTTAGCAACCATATAGCATTTTCCATGCAACCATACAGAACACTCTAGCAACCACCTAACAATGTGCTAAAAAAAAAACCCTGAAACTCCCTAGCAACCTTATAGCAATGCCTTTTCAACAAACCTCAATGCAGCACTTGAGCACCAAACACATTCTGCAGAAAAATGACTATGTTAGCATGCAGACAAGAACACTAGTTTTCAGCTGAGTCACAGAAGCTCTTGAGTGTTTGCTGGAGCTCCGGAGATGCAGTAAAGTACATGTTTTTCCCTGCGTTTGTTCTTAAATCACAAAACCACTGACCTTCTTTTTTTTTTCTACAGACTTCCCTTAGAATTAGGTTTGAATTGGGATTAAAGTTCTCCTTTTTGTTCTTACAAGGAGATGAACTAAAGGTCACCTTTTCAAGGTTTGATCAGACTGTCAGTATTGTGCATTTAAAAGGGCATGGCATCTTGGCCCCGCTATCTCATTCCCAATCTGTGCACTCCATTTCATTCACAGTGGGCTCATGTCCTGCTCATGTAATCTCGTCTGCACAGATAAGCCCACCCTGTGACATCTGGGCCTCCTCCAAAACACCGAACCATGACCCGAAGTTTGAAATGAAAGGACTTGCCGCAGCCCTCGCTCCAATTTGACCTTTCAGTCTTCTGTCAGTCACCCGACTTACTGTAGCTGTTTTGAATATGCACAGGTCTTTTTTTCCTGTGCGTGCACAAATGCATTTATTGTGCATTGCTAAGAATATATTTGTATCTTTTTATTTGCTACTTTTTGAGCTCGCTGTAAAGCTCCTTGCTGACAAATCTCAATATGAAAACCGTTCCAGCACAGCTTTGGTTCCGAGTCCCAGCGGACACCATGAAATGTGGTTTTATTTAGAGAGCATTCCTGAGCCGCACAGAGAATAGCCATGAGATTATACATGCATCCAAGAATTGTCATTCAAGTGTGCCCATTGTTGGCATCAAGGACACGAACATTGTCATAGAAAGAAATTGTCTGCCGGCCTCCAGACATCAATGAGGCATGATCAGACATTACTACGGCTTTCTGCTTAATATGTCTTTCCGCCATTTTTGGACATGTACGCCAAATTTAACTGCTAAATTTGTCATTCAAGGGCTTAATTTCATCCAAAGTGACCTATGGTACACAAATCCCCCTGCGGCAACCAGAGGTCAAGTACCTCATTGGAGGGAAAGGTGAGGAGAAAGCAGGTGTGTGATCTCAGTAATTCTAATTTCAGGCTTTGGGCTGAACCTGAGCTCTTGTGTTAAGAGCTAAGATCCAGAAATATAGTGCATTTGCCACCATTTACAGCATCAAAACATCACTGAATTAGCTGTTTAGTGTTGAAAATGCATGTTTATTTGATTTTAAAAAAACATTTTCCTATATCATGTGATGTATATTTTCTTTTTTCCCCCTAAACTGTTTTGCTTATTCTTGTATTTCCTTATTAAATGTAAAGTGGGCCACAGATGTGACCTTAAACAGCAAGGCTGTGTATTGGTTTATCTTTTAAAAAATAGGTCTTATTTAATTATGAATGTTATAACATGCAAGTCTGTTTGATAATCTATGCTTCCATTTTAGAGAGAACTAACCCAGATATCAGATTTAAGTAAAAACAGTGCCATCCAGTGGTAAACATTTAACAATTTCTGGATTTTTTTTTTTTTAATTGCATATACATTACAGTATTAATTGAATATCAATGATACAATTTTTTATTTCTTTCCATAGTACTTAAATGTTTATTTTTTTCAACATGTACATTTGTTGCATTAAACTGCACGATTAAAAATCAGTCTAAGAAGCATATCTCACGTGAGCAGTTCTTGAACTCCATCATAACTGTTAATCAATTCAGAGCTCACAGTATTTACATTCAGCATAATACAACATCAAAGTGATTGTAATGATCCCAGAGCTGTAGCATGTGAGGAAAGCAAATACTGATTCCAGCTCTAATATTCAGAGTTGAAATTAATTTGTTTACATCAGTCACAGCTCTTTGCCCACCTTTAATGAGTTATGATAATTAGTTTGCAGCTTAATGGGTCACTACAATCTAAGCTGTCCTAATTACTGTTACCTGTTGTTCTTTCTGAGAGCCGCCTTTATCTCAATAATTAAATAACGAGTGTCTGATAAAGTGTGGTATGTACATTATACAGGATCACCTGTGATCTTTGGATCTTTTTTAACAATGATAAAATGTTGAAGCTGAAATGTGTAGCTGCAGAACACAGTCAAAGAAGTGTGTGTTGCAATAAGACATTTAGTTCACTTCAAGCTTACTTGTTTTCACATTTCACAATATATAACTTTCATAAGCAGCTTCACAAAAAAGCCAAAGACACCAAGAACAAAGATGTGAAGTCAAGATGAAAGGGACAAACATACATCAACATATATACACAGATGTTCACTGACAAAATAAGACACACAGAGAACATTTTTAACAGTAACTAATTCAGTTGACAGTCAAGGAATGTAATGTATTATTGTGAGAGAACAGTTTAGCACAGAAGAATTACTTAACATCTAGTCTGCCCTTAGTCTGCCATCCTGGAAATCTGTGACATTTCGTCTGGTCTGGAGAAGATATAAAGACATCTTGAAAGTGAATATGATATGATCATCTTTTGAACAGCAAGTTGTTTAATGCGGCTGAGCAGTGGCGCAGTACTGCTCTCATTTAACTCACATAGGGAATACAGCGTTGTGTTGTCTAGGTAACGTTAACAATGCTGTTTAATGCCTATTAAGCATTTAATGGCAAATAAAAACATCATATAATATGATGCAGTTGCTTCTTTGATCAAAACATTGTTTGTCTGCAGTGCCGATGTTTGTTTTTGGCTCAAAGTATTTAAATTCCCTCATGCACAAAGAGAGAATAAACACCACTTTTTCCCAGTTTTCAGGGTTGTTGTCTTGTCAAATATGTAGAGGCTGGCAAATAACCTACATGTAAGATACATATTTTTAGTAACACAATACATTTTTGCAGTTTGCAACAGGGGGTGACTTAACATAACACTGACACATCTTACCCCATTCCGAACAATGCCAGTTAGGGTGACAACATTAAACTTGAAAAGATACATGTATACAAAATATAAATAATAATAATAATAAAATGAAAAATTTTATTTTCCCTCAAAAAGCTGATTTTATTATTTATTATTATTATTTATTTTTATTTATTTATTTATTTATTTTTTTTTTTGAATGTTTGGGATTATTTTCAGACTTTCCAACAATACATGTAGGCCTGCAAAAGAAAGAGCTTGTTGTGATGACTTATAAGTAACCGGTTAACCGGCTTAGGAGTAGGTTTTATTCTGTGTAAGAGATCCCAAACCAAAACTGAACTAATCAGCTGCTTGCGAGCAAACTCTTCAATCTGAGAAGAGAATCAAACTGACTCTCCGTGTGAACAGCTGTTTAATTTCTTTGGATTTCTCAACTCTAAACCTACCTGGAAACTGGAAACTGAGTTTGTTCAGCCTCATGTAACAGGCCTCCTCTTACTGTATGTGGCCCCGCTATCATATATGCAATCTTCACAATACTACATGTTGAATCACCTTTAGTCTCCTAATAAATGCAGATTTTTTTTTTTCATTTGAAGTTGTAAATAAATAGTTTTGAATTCATCTTTCTGCATTAGCTTCCATTTAGTGCCGTCAGTATAAGCATCAAAGTTGTTTACATGATTAAACAAACAGGAGGACAGAACATTATAAATGTCTTAAATGATTTGGTGTTTGGTAAGTGGAGTAAACAGCTTTGATGAATGTTTTGTACAGTCCTTTGCTCAATCATTTTCCTGCTTAAATGGAGCAATTTGTTTGTCTGTGTGCAATCTGCTGATGCTGGCCTCTGATAAAAATAGAAAGTACATCAAGAAACTCACATCTTCCTCCAACCCTCCCTCTTGCTCTCCCAATTTTTCTCTCAATGTTTAGAAATGACAAACAAAGTGTGACTTGGGCAAGCCATTATGAGACATTAGAGTTGTAATTAGCATAATGAATCTTGTTAGAGACACTTGGTGACTGGCATTTATCGGTTTTCCAATGGTGTCCACCTTTCCAATATTTATCACACTGTGCACAGTGGAACAGAGGAAGCAAGACGGTCTGTCTCTGTCTGGCCAATAGTTTGCCCAAAACTGAAAATTTTATCATTCACTCACACCTGCTCATTTGCTCTGTATATTATCTCTCCAAACCAAAATGACTTATTTGCTTTCTACAGTGCAGCACAAAAGACACGCAATGTGACATTTCCTTATAGTACAGTCACGTGAAGTATAGGATTTTGAAGCAATGAAATCTCACAGTGGGTGGAGCATAGAAGTTCAGACACTATTCTTGTGCGACTTATAATTGAGCATAATGAGGAAAGTTTGAGCACTGAGAGGAAGAGTTTCAGTGAGTAAACCTTAAATTTGCTTAAACCTTTCAAATTTAAACACCTGTTTGCCACTATCACTGCATCGGTAAAGAATGGATTTGCTGTGAAGATTGTGTGAAGTGAACTACACTGATTGTTCCTCACAACACTTTATTGAGATGAGTTGAAGTGCTAAAGAACAGCTGTCTCCAGATTTAATGACAATGGTGGCAAGTGCAACAGTGGGAAGGACTCAATCTACAGAGCATTTTGTTTGACAAAAATATTGGACACACCCATGAGTGCAAGATTAGTTGGTCCATAAATTGAAATCTTCTAAAAATGTATCTTGTACATTAGCATGACTAATGATGCAATATCGGGGGCGGAACTGTCTGTCTGACCAATGACAAAAGAGTGTTTAGGAAACCCGTTTCAAAACAGTGATTTTTGCCTGTCACCTGTTTGGTGAGGCTACTGACAGAAACTGCTGTGGAGGAGAGTGGATTTGATGGTTGGTGTAAACCATTTTGTGCAATTATGACCGCTACTACATTGCAAAACAACTGACCAGATAAAGGTTTTTTGGTTTACCTAATATTAGCTGTCGGTTTCTTCTGTTCTGGCCGTGGTGTGCATTTCTTGCTTGTGTACCGTCTGCAGGGGCAGGTAACTCATAAACAATAGCAGTGAAAATCCATCCATTGCCACAGCACAGTAGACATTACAGAGCTCCATGATTTCTGTAAGAAATATGAGACTTTGTTTTTGTCTTCCTTATGGACAGCATTGAAGTCCTATTACTGGTCATTGTGACCCGTCTGTTAAAGAATGTATCTTTTATTTTTGCTTCCGAAAACACACCAAACCCTCCTACCCTATATCGTCACTGTGCAATCAAAAGAGAACATTAATAAGCAAGCAAACAACATTATTTGCACTTCACAGTTAGAATTTACGAACAACTGCACTGCTATGGACTCTACTGGTAATGGTACTTTAAAAGTTAATCATAAACACAGCATCAGAAAACAGCAAACAGGAGATGCAATCTGTTACAATCACTGAAGACTGATTTCTGGCCAATGGATGCTGAGTATGAGGTGAAAGGAAATAGGGAAAAAAAAGACAGCTTGGCAGATTTACGTGCCAAGATAACTGTGAGGAAGACCATTAGACTGAACTACCTTGATGCTGAATATCAACATGTGCCACCAATGTGATGTTTCTGCACCTGCAGCTCTGCAGATCCTTTTGAAGAATCCCAACATTAGACAAGTTCATTTTTAACAAGATCCCTTATTTTAACAGACTGCACAACACCCTGCAGCACTGATTGAGTGATGAGCATGTCATTTAGGTTTGCAAAGAGGTTATTATTAAAAGATGGGGCAGCGCAGACTATACTAGACCAAGTCAATAACCTGTGTGTAAGCACTGTGAAGCATGTCTCACTTCACATGCAAAGTTGGGTTATAGAAGTCTTTAAGGCACAGCAGCAAAAAAAAAAAAAAAAAAAAAGGTCTGTTTAATTAAAAAGGACATTTGGCACAAAACGCGTTACATTATAGGTATACTTCAGAGGAGAAGCTAAGTCATGAGAATGTATTTGACACCTTTAGACCTTAAATTGTCTAAGACAGGCGTGTCTAATCAGTGTTCAAATTCTGGTTAAAAAAAATACAATTAATATTAACTTATCTTTTACTTATTTATACATATCCAGTGAAAATTATGTTGTCCACACATTGTTGGTTGATTTTTCTAAATAAAGAATAATAAGACACTATAGGACTTATTTTAAATGAATGAAAGAAGTGACATTAGTTTTACTTACAGAATGTTTGAAGGATGGTATGAATGCATTTACATTTGCATAAACAATGTGAGATTAATTATTTAAATATAAAATTTAAAACAAAAGGAATAAATGATGGGTGAAGAATTGGCTTTTTTATTATTTGAATTTGAATTTGAGAAGGAAAAAAAAAACACTGAAACACTGAAAACACTGAATCATTTAACTCCTTCAAAAGGACTACATTATTTCTCAATGAAGCAAATTACTGATGACTTCTTTATGAATGGGCTACTGAATCAAATAGTGGCCCAGTAAGTTGAGTCACACCATAAGAACATCTTGAGGGAGGGGACTGCCGGTTAGTTACTGTTTATGGAACCAGTATAAATCAAATAATATGATAAATCAAGGGACATGGATAATTTCAGAAAAACAGACAAATAATAATTAACAAAACACATAAAATGGATTAAATCCCAGAGCAAAAACAAGTCAGAGCAGGAAAATAAGCAGTAGAAAAATAATGTCTTTGAGGCTGCAGAAGACTGATGACAATGAGGTGAGAAATCTATAGAAGGGGTAAATTCCAATACAAATATTATTATATTATATAATATTATATAAGAATCCTGTGCAAAATATCATATTTGGTAAGTTTCCTTAGGTTAGATAAGTAGTTTTCTAAGAGTTATAAAGTAAATGATATAGTATTTCTACAAACCAAAATGAATAAACTAACATTAGTAAACATGAATACATGTTTAAACATGTATGCAAACATACAAGAAACATGAAAGGGAAACAGATTCTTACATTGATTAAGCAGAAATCTTCAAAATTCTCCACCTGGACTCTGAAAGTGTTTAACAAACACCATGTTGTTTGAATCAAACACATCTAACTTCTTCTATTATTCACTTCTATGAAATGCTAAAGCCAAAAGAGATAAACTCCTCATAGTGGCAGGTAGTAAAACTGCAAATGGAAAATACAAAACTGTGGGCCTGTCCAAATACCCACACTTATAGTCTTGGCCACTTGAGAGTGCATGCATGCAACAGCAAGTGAATGTGCAAGACTTTCCCAGGTCTTAGAAACGCCAAAGCGCAGTGCCCTTAATGCACACTAAATGCTGCCTTCATGTGCTATCGGAGTTATGGTAAATATAAGTTTCTTAATCGGAAATTGGACATGAACGGCCTCTCAAGTCATATTTACTACTGGGAAGATAATTTTGATACCAAAGTTTCCGAGTTGGACGGGCCATAAACTTTAAACATGGTGGAGGGGACAAGCATTGCTGCTGTCAATGCTATTCTTTATTAGTTTTTTTTCCACAACAACTACATCACTTCGTCTACCAAAGTAATATTTATAGGCTATATATGAACAATCATTTGAAGCATGTTGTATGTTTTATAAACAGTGAAATAAGTATGCATTTGACTTTGAAGCTGCACTAAAACTGCAGTTTGGATCTTCAACTCGTTGGCTCCCATTTATGTCCACTATATGGAGAAAAATCCTGAAATTTTTCCTCAAAAACCTAAATTTCTTTTTGACTAAAGAAAGACATGAATGTCTTGAATGACATGGGGGCCCTGTTGAAAAAACTAGCATATGCTGGTTAGGTATGTTTTGAAGCAAGGCTGCTGGTTTGAGCTGGTTTAAACTGGTCATATGTTGGTCATGAGCTGATTTAAAGGGTTACTCCACCCCAAAGTCACGAACGAACTAAGCTTTTACAGGTTTGGAATGACATGGCGGTAAGTGATTAATGACAAAATTTTCATTTTGGGGTGGAGTAACCCTTTAAGCTGGTCCTGAGCAGGAGCTAGTTGCTTAGGACCAGCTTAGGACCCAGCTAAGGACCATCTTAAACCAGCTCAAACCAGCATATGCTGGTTTTTTCAACAGGGGGTGAGTAAATTATCAGGACATTTTTATTCTGGAAGTGAACTAATCCTTTAAGTGAGTTAGAATATATTCTTCCATTATTATTCAATTGCTGGAGTGGACTCTGGAGCTGTGAAAGTAAGAGCAGGCTCAGGACTGGCCTCCATTGGTGAGCTGCTCAGAAACAACCTCCGTGGTCGAGACAGTAAGAGCGGGCTACTCTGAGATTGTCTTTGTGGCAAAAACAGTGAGACCGGATTGCTTAGGAATGGCCTCTGTGGCTGTTACAAGAAATAGCAGCTTTCATGGCCATGATAGGCAGAATGACAGATTCCAGAATGGCTTTTGAGGCCATGATGAAAGGACCGGCTCAGGAAAGATCTCTATGGGTGTAACATGACCGGTAGGAATGACTTTTGCAGGCACGAAAGGTAAGGCAGGCAGCTCAGGATTGGCCGTGTTGGTTATGGCAGGGAAGAAGTGACACCTCTGTAGCAACCTCTGTGGCAATAACAGGTAGTGCAGATGACTTTGGGTGATCACTATGGGCAGGACAGGTAGAATGAATGGCTCTGAGATGATCACCTGGGCCACAGCAGAGGGTGAGAGACACTCTAGGGTGGCCTCCATGGACATGATAGGAAAAGTGTGTGGTTCAGGAAAGTCCTTTGTGGCCATGTTAAACAGAATGGGTGGATCTAAAGGTAGGGCCACCAAACTAGACACCTAGGACCACTGGACTTGGGACTGCTGCAGCAGCCTGGGCCACCCTCTTCCTCCTCATCCTCTGTTTCAGTGTGGGAGTCAATGGAGGATCAGAGCCCTGGCTCAACAAGGGAGGGAGAGTGGGGTGGTCATTGCAGAAGGTTTGTGGTTCTCATGGCACAACCCACTGTCTGCGATGATGCAGATAACTGGTGAAATCCCAAAATCCCAAGACTTTGGGAGCCTCCATCACCCACGCTGGCAGTGGTTCATCCAGGCAAAAGTTGAAAAGGTCCTTAAGGGTGTTTTTATTGTACCCCAGCCCCATAGCCATAGTCCAAAACTTCTGGGCGAAAGCCCCCATGTCCCATCTCTGTTGGCAAAGTGTGGATACCACCTAGTGTCAAGCCCTCCATTCTTAAACAGTGGCGGGGGAAGAATTACTCATACTGCTAGGTCCGATTCTGGACAGTTGGGGTTTCTATCCATAGGCTCTCAATGCCAGAGAGCAAGATGAACTCACATAGACCCCAGAGTTCTAGTAGATATCTCTCCTCCATCAGCTGTTGTGTCTCAAGGAACTCACGTTTCAGGGCCACTGTTTCATGGCGAATTTCACAACTAGAGTGACTGACCAGATCCGTGGTGAATTGGACTTTGACAGAGCTTTTGAAGATCCTCAGTCACCTCCTCTGTAGTCTCCACCTTATCCTAGGCCACATCTTCCTCAGCTACTGCCTTTGCATGTTGATTTCAGTCTGTTATGCACATGAATTTAAAATCACCATTCAAGTCTTTCATGCTCTTTTTTCCCACCGTTGTATTTTCTGTGTATATAATGTAAGCTACCTCTGCACATTTTTACTTTGAAGTTAGTAAATTGTTCTAAGCAAATTTATCCATAATATAATTGGGTTATAAAACCGTGAGAGAGCCCTGCATAGGGTCATGGCACTCAGCACCACAGGGGCTTCAGGGGGTTCAAGAGTACGTCAGTCCAATAGGGTACACAAATTAAATTCTGCTCCAGCTAAGGTTCACATGTCAATAAGTCGGAGGCAGATTGTTATTACAAGCAAATGCTTAGTGCTATGAGCTTAAAAACAAACCAACAAAAAAAAAAAAAAAAAAAAAAAAAGAACAAATCATTAGTCCTTCAATTTTTTTTTGTTTGTTTTTTGTTTTCGTTTTTGTCATAGTGTCTCTCTGTGTTGACTTGGGTACTAATCAATCCTGGGGCTCTGTTGTTGTTTATGGTCTAAAAATCTTCCTAGATCCATAAGAGGTTAAGATGGGTTTAGCCTGCAGCCCACCTTTAAATATTTGATTTGAAGTCAGCTGGTCAAGCTTCAAAGCTCATCCCAGCCTTATTGAAATTCCACCTTTATGCACAGATTCGAGAGAACAAAATAAGCCTCAGTCAGCAACACCAAGAAAAGCCGTGAACGCTGTAAAAATAATGAAAATGGATGTCTTACTTAAAAGTATAGCATAATATAGCATGTATACTGTAGCATTAATAGCATTAGTATCTAGTATTCTTTAAAGTAACACACTGACATGGTGAGTATCTATCTATCTATCTATCTATCTATTGAGAGACACAACAGGAAAACAGAACTCAAACTAAAGCTAAAAGACCTACAGTATTAGTTACTGCAAACATGAACTCAACTGCAAAATGAGTTAAATTGCATGAAGATATAAGGCTTCATTCAGTATATCTCATATTCACTGTAAAATGATGTGTGCTTGACAGCTGCATTCATTCAGTAGCGACTGAGACTATTCCAGAGACAGCAGACCATACAGCGTGTCTTTAATCATCACATAGTTTCCCTGCAGCCTGAACTCATGTTGGCTTTGATTCATGCATGAGGATTGCTCTAGTAAACATGCGTGTGTCATGCACCACCTATTGTCTATTGTGGACAAAGAATGATATTTTTATGCATTCTGTAATCACTGTTGTATTTAGTCAATAATGCTGTTCAAGACATACTTGTATAATTTTACTATGACTAAGAAATCCTGTTTAAAACCAGTGGAGTATACGCCAGTTTATGTACTGATTGTCCTAAAAAATCAGCTTAGCTATCACAGGAATAAATTACATTTAAAAGTTGTTCATATAGAAAACAATTAAATGATAACAATATTTCACAATATTTCCATTTGTCTCCATACTTTTGATAAAATAAATGTAGCCTTGGTAAACTAAATCATAAAGACTAAACTGTAAGAAAAAATCTTACCAACCCTGGTGAATGGTAGCATATTATATACTTTTACTTCATATTGTTACATGTATTTATTGGGCTATCAACCATTTTAATACCTATATCTAATGTACAGTATTATCATTTTATTTGTCAAGTACTGCCCTACATTGCCATGTTGATGCAAGCATTAAGATTCAGTATCTGCAGTATAATCCACCTAAAATGTCACTCTTTGTTTGATAGTTTACAACCTTATGTGCATGTATTTGCAAAGATCCAGTGGTATGCTGTACATGTGTATATTGACATGTGAGCTATTGATCTGTAGACTGGAATTGAATGGGAACTTGAGAATCAGGGCCACACTGATCGTTTTCCAATCACGGCCTCTCTAGCAGCATTAAGCGTTAGGCATTCTGCTCACACACAAAATAACCGTAACAATTTGTGTCATCCATTTCAAATTACAGATGATGGTTTAATCAGAGGCAAAATTGGGCCCAGTGCTAATACTCGGTTTCTATAGTGTGATCTTCACGGCACAGTAATTCTCCATTTTTACTCAATAAGCTTGACAGAGGCACAATCAAACATAACAGTTTATTCTGCCCTTGGAATGCCTGTGTTAATGCTGAAAGAATTGCTGTAATTGAGGGCCAGCGATAGACTGGATTATTTTGGTGATCTGACCTGATATGTTATGTGTAAACATTATAGCTAATCTTTATTTAGCTAAATCAGCATTTACATGCTCATACTAGCAGCTCAAGGTCAGGCGGTAGCTTAGAAACCTATATGGAAAGTCTGATCAAGGAATAGAAATGCACTAAAATGTACACACACACACACACACACACACACACAATAGAGCTCAAATAACTTGAGCTAATAATTTCTATAGGAAATCCATAAGAATCTTTTTTTTATTAACATTTGTAGAGTCTACCAGTGAAGGTTGTGGTGGCAAATTTTGCACATAATTTATTTTATTTATTTTTAATTAATTTATTTATTCATTTGTTTGTTTGTTTTTACAAGTGCAATATGCCCTTTTAAGAAAGGTAACGTCAGACTTCCTGACAGTGCTTTATGTGCCATACAAATAAGAACAGACAAACACTTATTAGGAATAAAAAAGCTTGTTTACTATAAGATGACTTATAACATTTTGCCTTTATTAAAAATATTAAGAGGATGGAGATGTTGCTCCCTCTGGTAATTATCTTGCAGTAATATCAGAACTCATCATACAAACCACATCTCCATAGGGACAAAAGATAACAGGGAAGAGCCAAAAGCTTCTAATTAAACAGTTTTGCTGCAAGTCTCATACAATTTAATGTAGCTACTGAAAAGCGCTTCGTTACTATCCATTAAAAGTATCTGTGTTACAGCACGATTAGCAACAATAGCACACACATGAATTATTCAAAATAGTGCATATAGTAAACAATTCCATCTCTTATAGCAACAGTGCTGGTGGGTCTTTGTTACAGAGATCAATTCTACTGATTGAGCAGAACTAAATTATAGAGGCTCTCATTAATGATTTTTTTATTGTTATTAATTATTATCAAATGTTAATACAACATATAGAAATTCTTATAATGTACAGCCATAACTGTTATTTGACCTATAGGGCCAGTGGCATGTTGCATGAAACTAGCTGAACAAACTATGAGTTATAGAAAAGGTTAAGAGACAAAATCAAACAAATCCAGCCTGGTTAAATCAGGTTCAGTGGGCTTACAACACTCTATATAAACTCAGGGTTTGATCCAGAATTTGTGATTTACTCTGGAGCACCTGAATGTGTGACCATGGAGAGCATCGGTTTGATTCACTTCTTGCAAAAAGTCAGCACGATTTACTTCTCTGCTAAAGATTAAGAGATGCCGTCATTAAAAATATAATGAATTTAAATGCATTTACAAGGCGGGAATAAACACTGCTGAAGCAGCGAAATTTTGAGATGGCAGCAGAAATAAAATATATGATTATGCAAAAGAGTCAACTGAATTTCAGAAGTTATACAGTTTCACAAAGAGCTCAAAAGAAAATACATAAGTTTTGTCATAAATATGCTTTAATATATAAAACTTTTAAATATGCATATTTTTAATTGATTTCAATGCAACGTTTTATGTTAATTCTATAAGAATTTTTAAATGATTTTAATAATCTATAACCATTTTTTAAATAATTATATAAAACCATATTTATTGACAGTACAGTACATATCAGCTGATTCTATGCATTTATTTGTCATTCTAATGGATGGAAACAAACAGGAGAAAGATCAGGCTTAAAAGATTTCTTATCCTATGAAGTGGATAAGAAATCCATCTAGTGGACAACCTTAGTATTACAGCCTTCATCTGTCAGCTGAAATGTTTGACAGTTTTTAATTTGCTGTTGGGCCCCAGAGCATCAGAAATTTATGAAAATCAGCATGTTTCTGCAGACTGACGGGGTGTATGGACAATGAACTTTAAAGATATAAGACAATTACTATTTCCTTTTTCACCATTATTTTAGTAAATCACCATGACAACACTGTTCAAGATATTCAAAAATGTTTGTACTTTAGCATCTTCAATATGTTGACAAAGTCTGGTGTGAATTGCATGATTCCCTTAGGAGGAGTATGCAAAAATAAACCAAATCAAAATAGCCAACTTCCTGTTGGTCATAGCTAATGACTGTAAATTAGAAAGTTGTCTGGCATAATAGTCACATCTATGTGATTTGGTCTATATACAGTATGTGCCGAGTTTCATATTTATACATGCAAGTATGCATGAGATATGCAGCAAGATTTCTGATCGCATTCCAGGGGCGCGTAGAGGTCCCAGTTTCAAGAGTTTTTGAGCATGTTAAGGGCCCCAAACCCCCCCGAATAATCCAACCCACCTTATTGAGCCTGAACTCAAGCTACATGCAAACTTACCTGGGTAAAATCTGAAACTGGCTTCATGCAACAGGCCTCAGATTTGCTAAACAGAGCAAATTAATGTGAGACCACAAAGCATAAAAGCGCTGATGGGAGTGTAAAGTTCTGCAGATGATCCACTGACAATGCACAAAAGAACACAAACACAGCTCGATCATTTCCATTAATGACCAACACAATCTACCAAAAGCAGCACAAATTAGCATAGGGTCGCAAACAAGCAAACAAACTACTAATCGGTTGTAGGTAATCTACTAATAACACAGACCAAAATGGGTTAAGACATGCTTTTTTGGGGATGCTAAATAATGGCGCAAATACTAGTAGACTGACTACTGCAAACCTTAGAAATCATGTTGCATGATTTATTTAAATACTCTCCTCACATAAATGTTACGTCTGAAAGGGAAACTCCTACAAGTGCATATACAATATAAGGTCAGCAGAAATAACTTTATATCACTAATGTTGCTGCGTGTCTTGAGTAAAACTTGACAGTAGTTTTTAAACACCACAAAAGGGTTTGCGCCGGCACTAGTTATTAGTAAATATGGGCACTAGTGAGTCAAAGAAAAATAAGACATCAAGGAATCAGCTAACCATAACCTATTGAAGCCACCACAGTTAAGTAAAAAATATGATTGTGTAAGTCATAATAATGAAAAATTTTGATTTAGGATTATGATTTAGCATGGGATTATATTAAGAAACTCTCTCCTAATAATGACTTGGCATGTTATAATAGCCATTATTATGAGAAGGCTTCTCATTAATACAAGAACGTTTCTCATTTTTATGAGAAACAAAGTTATCAAGACGTGAAAGTTTCTTGTAATTATGAAATGTACAGTCATTTAAATTAAAAACGATATATTAGAGAAAAAAGAAAGAAGGAATCGTTCAAATTTTTGAGACATTTTTAAAAATAGCACTTAGCATTTTAAGAATGTTCTTTCTTACGAACAATTTTTTGGGCAAATTTGAGCAGAAAAAAAAAAACATTATTGTGCACTTTGGTTTGTGGTGCGATGCTACACTTGGAAAAATCTTGCCATGAGTAGTTGAAGAGAAACCTTGAAGAAATGCATGAGTCATTATAGAGCATACATAACGTGAGGAATATAAAATGAAACTCTAGGCCGTAGCAGATGTTTGATGATGCTCTCCTGCTTATGTCTCTAAAGACTCTCCGCTCACATCTGCATTCAGAACAAAGCTTGGATTGGCAGGCACATCAAAAGCGATGCTGTAAATCTTCAGAGTAGAGATCGGTGCTCCAGGGATTTCTTTAGCAGGTAATTTTGTTGCCTTCAAAGCAACAGAACTCAGTGCTGACTTTTCTTGGATCTCATTCCAAGCCAGCATTTGCAGTTTGGGGTCAGTCTGTTTGAAGGCGTAGGGCGCAGATCCTCTATCAACGCACATCACCGCTCCTTTCCACAGCATATTTCCCTTTTGTGTTGGAGGACTGTAGAGCAGCTTGATGAGAATTAATTCATGTGACAAATCTCCAAGCTTTCCCTAATGAAGGCAGCCCATCTTCCTGGAAGCGTTTCAATGTTTACGACAAGTTATATAATTCATCACATTCTCATTAGTTTATAATGGCATACATGTGACCACTGTAGCGCAGTTGAATGATTTATGTGATCATAAGGGAAATTTAGCATTTGTCTGCAAATTTAGCTCAACAAAATAGACTTGTTTTCTTCCTGGAACAGGGTATGCACAACAAAGAGCCCGTCTCAGCTGACACATCAGCGACTTCTGAACAACACGCATAATTACTCATGTAATAACCTCAGAGTGCACTGTACACTGGGTCAGGGCTTCTCAAAAGACAGCCTAAACCTCAACAGTTGCTGCTTTCGAGAAGGAAAACACTTCAGAGACTCAACTGTGAAAACAATTCTGTAATTGTCTCTCTGAGCACTTTTGATCACAGGGAGGGCTCCATGAGGAAGGTTTATATTATTGTCAAGCTCTTATATAAGAACAGATAAGAATCACTGCGCTGGATGACCTTGTCACATCTAAAAGAATTTTATTAGCGTAAAAGTCAATATAGCTTTAAAGTTGACCTATTTTTCTTAATACACATTCCTAATCATATAGTGCACAATTCAGTGGAGCAATGAAAAAGAAATTGACTCGTCTGTATAATTTTATTATCAAAATGTAATAACTGAAACTGGTTTCCTTACTGTACACTATATAAAAAAACAAAGGATCCAAAAGGGGTTTTCACAGTGTAGCCATAGAAGAACTATTAATGGTTCCCTAATTAACCTTTCAGTAAACAGTTCTTAAAAGAATTTTAATCCTCTATAGAAACTCTTCCGCTATAAAGAACCTTTTGTGACATGGAATGCCTCCATGAATGTTAAAGATTCTTTATGGTTCCATTAATGCAAAAAAAAAAATCATTTTTAAGACTGTATAAGGATTGTGGTGTACTGTTTAATTGCATGTCAAAATAAAGTTCTGTCCTACATTGTTTTGTTTTTTATTTCTCCTTCGGTATCGTCTTTTACTCTGAAATGCAGGCACGTGGGGGGGTTGGGTGCTTGAGCACCTGCCCCTTTTCCCCTTGATGCCCAAAGTGCCCTTTTGTCAAAGCAATTTTTTTTTTTTTTTTTTGTAATTAAACGCCCTTTTGTGAAGGCCTGCCCAATCTAACTATTAGTAAAATTAGTTAATAATAGTTTAGCCGTAAATTAAATTATCCACATGATGACCTTTCACCTGACGATCTCATCCGGGACGATCCCTCACGCCTTTAGGATGCCTTCAGTAACGTCCGCGGGTGCCGGTAAGTGGAGTTTGTTTATAAAGGCTGCTACGAACACCCTTTTCCCATTTTTATCACAGAATAATTCAGGAAATATATATATATATATAGTTTCTATACTAAATGATATGTCAATCAGTACTGCATTTTTCATATAGTTTATTTATTTATTACCTGAAGATAACTTGAAAAACACACAAACCATATATTTTCGCAATCGTGTGTTTATTGTCTTCACGTTTCATCAGTAAAAACGTTTCTGCTTTGTGTGTGAGTGTTCAGCTCTCCTGATATTCACATCTCCTCATTTTGGATACGAATAAAACGTCAGGTCAGGTCTCTTTTAATTTAAATCTAATTTAAATCTAGAAACCTCTATGTGAAAACACTTACTCCAGCTTGAATTAAGTGCGTGGGACGAATTTACATTTTATTAAAATTAATATTAAATATTAAAAATGCAGCTAATGTAGTTCTACAGCACAGCAATAAAAACAAAAGTGCTTGTTCTCTTTCGTTCTTGCTGTTTAATTGGGAAAAGTTTAAAGCGCTTCGAGGTGTCTTGTCTTTTTTATGTTATCTGACTAAAAACTATTCATACTTTGAACTATTATTAATTCAGTATTTATTTAAAAAACGTAGAGTGCCTTAAAAATAATTATCACAACACTGGTAAAACAGGCTTGTACTGATTTTCTCGTCCTCCAAATTATACTTATCATCAATCCTGTTTTTATAATCATTATCATTCAAAAAATGAATAAATTCAGAACAGGATTAGAATAGAATTCTATTTTAAATAAGACAGGAATATTTTTTTTCTACAACAACATATTTTTTTTACAACAGCAAAACCACCATACCCTGTAAACTCAACAACAACAACTATAATAATAATACTAATAATACTAATAATAATAATATCATTCCAGAGTAATTAAGAGGTGCAAAAAATGTCTTTAACATTTAAACTTAAAATGGTCTTTTCTGTTCTGTTTCTTTTTCAGACCTGCGTCATGGCATTTGCTGCTGTATCAATACAGAAGCATCCATTTCGATACACATATCAGCAGGGAGCACAGCCCTATTAAAAGCCGTGTTCCATGTGCCCCTTTTATACTTTGAGCACCTGCCCCTCCAAAGGTCTCTGCACGGCCCTGCTGAAATGCATCACATTACAGAGATAACTGGGTTGTGAATATCGTTTCATGTTGACTCTACCTACAGCATCTGGTTTCTAATAAATTCCCATCACCGTGCCCCAATGCTAACATATCTATTAGATAGAAACTACTGAAATCAAACTAAAGCATCTAAGAAAATGATTGGATTTCATCATTCAAATGATAAATTTATATTGCCCATCTTAGTTTTCCACAGCTTGAATGTCAATGAGATCCTGTTTTGGTGAAAAGGTCATTTGTATGGCACGTATGAGGTGTCGGTTTTATCAGGGTTTGATGTTATTGTAAGCATTTGTCACATATAACTACTCCAGAATAGGCTGATAAGATAATTTATGCATTGTCAAGTCTTTCCCTATCCTCATTATACAGTGCATGGCTTAATGTTTTTCTCTCTCGCTCTCTCTCTCTCCCCCCCCCCCCTCCCCAGAAGGACTCTCTCAATAGAATCCATTATAACTTTAAAGAGTTTTCTTATTGCTTTAATGAAATTTCTCTCTGACTGACTGTTAATGTACTTTCTGTTTGCTCCTATGGGGAGAGGCAGTAGTTAACCTGTCCATTTTCTGCAGCGTCCCTCTGGCCCTGGTGTTCATGTATATTTTAAGGTTAGAATTAATAAAGCTAGAATTAATAGGTTATCTTACTAAAAACAACCCACTTTCAATTCTGCAGTGGATTTTACACTAATCTTTGTTGAATTTCTATTGAGCAGCAGTTAGAACTTTTAAGCACCAGCTATAAAACAGCAAAATGTGCATCTGGTCAAGCGGCCGATGAATTTGGATGTTTAATTTAACAAACCATTTGAATTTTGCGACTTATTCTGCACAGCAATAACCTCGAGGTTGAATGAAGAAGTAAAATGTTTGTCAACCTCCGTTTTGTTCAATAAATGTCTGAAACTGAGAACTGGTTATATAAAAGCCGTTTGGGTGTTTAATCATGCCGTCACATTTATGTGATCAAGGTTTGGAAGTGACGTTAACAAATAGGATCAAAGACTCATTAGGATTATTTCCGTGGCAACAGAGCTGGACATAATAGCTCGATTAATGATGTTGTTCGTGAGCTAATTAATCAGATAAGTAGTAGAGTCCTCAGATAACTTACAAAGAATATGAGTGAAGACACATAAGCCTCTTCAGCATATGCTGTTTTACAGCTTAGTAAAATATAAAAATCACCCGGTCATCAGTGATAAGAGAATATCACTAATGTACAATCACTAATGTACAATGCAGCACCTCTATGTGCATATATCAAAAAGGCTTACAACATACACATTTGCATGTTCTTATTTTTGTGTTTTCTAAGGCAAGCATTACTATTAGTTGACTGCTGCTCATAATACAGGGTTAGAGATTTCATCAAACTCTCAACCCAGAGTAATAAACTGGTTACTTTTATTTATGAATACATTATATGCAGGCTTCATATTGTGAAGAAACTCACCAGCAATGTCAGTTTCATCAGCATTCATGATGAAATATTGTGAACTCTATTGAGAGCGATGGCAAAGATTTGAAGCTTTCCAATTACAAAAGATCCACAGGAAAGATTCACATTCTCACCCTGGCTAAGGTATGAATAGCTGTAGTTTAATAAGTATACAGCAAGAAATCCTGATCCTGGCAATTTGATGAAGTTAATCCGTGTAATGCAGATAAGTGGAATTAGGGGATTTTTAAACCTGAAATCTCTGTAATTGGCTCCTTTGGGTAAATGACTGAAGAAAAGAGCAAAATAAAAGATGTAAGAGAGTACGCGTGCACGCGACAGGCTTCAATGCTTTTGGGCGATGAATGTAATGAGGACAATTTCATTCCATACAATTATTTGAACTGTTAAACAAAAGCAGGGTCGTTTTCTAGAACGGGTCTCTTTTCTGGTACATTTTTGTACATTTCTAAGCATTCAGTTAGGAATATCATGTATTTAATTGTTAATAAAGTACCTGTGCAGTCTTAAGCTTATTTAATACATTGTAATATAAAACATTTTCATATTTTAATATAATGACTTCAGAAATGTAACAAGGTTGACAGTAACAGGGTTGATTTTTACAGTTTAATTTGAAATTACAAGCACTGTACTAGCAAGCCATCTCTTGCTTGGATGTCATGCTTATATTCTTCCACTTTTTCAGTTGTTTACTGTACAAAAATCATAGTAACAGGGTTGAGCTTTTAAGATCATCCTTTACTATCAAACATGACAAAATTAGAACATAAAAGAGATTTTTTTTTCTTCTTCTTCTTCTTCATGGAAAATAAATCACTTTAAAGCATGGAAATATGTATGACACATAACCTGGGGACACAACTTAAAGCAACCTGGTCTCATGACGAAAATGTATCTCTGGGAACTTTTTTGCAAGACGCGAAAAACCTACCGCCATGTACATTTCGTGATGTATTTGATGTGAAATGTCCACTGGGTGGCACTAAAAGAGTGTTCAGGTTTTGTTTTCCCCTGGAACAGATGAACGTACATATGGTACTTTTATGTGACGCTGGTTTTGTAGGTGTCACTTGAAACGTCCATTGAGTGGTGCTCTGTGATGTTTTAAAATAACGTACCATCTGCACTACACCTAAACCTACACTGTAAAATCCAGTAGTTTACCTTTCTTACATATAATTAGTTATTTTTACTTAGTTGTTATACTTACTAGGTTTCATTAAGTTACAGCTACTTTCAAGGAAAATAAAACAATTTACTTACTATATTGAGTGCCACTTACTTAAAATATTCAAGTAGCCACAAAGGAACCAATGATATTAATAAACCAGTGAGAGGCAGCAGTGCACTAATATGTTGCTAATGTGCAACATAACTACAGAAGAAGAAAAAAAGAAAAAAGAGTCTTAATAGACTTTTCACTCATTTCCTCCATGTCTGCAGTTATTTTTCACTAGTTGCATTCACTCATTTCCCATAGTCATCTTGAATGTTGAATTTTCAATAAAACTGAAATATCTGAGAGAACATCACATAAGCTAACTTCATAAACTGATGTTGATTTTCCTAAATCTTTTTTTTTCTTTTTTTTTTTAACTCACCATTATAGTGATCAGCGTTCTCTAAGGTCAGGCACTTGGAACTTTGTTTATATTATTAAAATTGTATTCCTATTAATGCAGCAATGCAACATGAAATCAGAGTTGTTTGATTTCAAGGGAAGACAAGTAATAAATAGGTTGCTTTTAGAAGGTGATCTATCTTCTAATTAAATCATTAGTGTTTTTTTTTGTGTGTGTGTGTCTATTGATGATCTTTCACAATTTCATTGTTTTTCATAAACACCTTGAGAAGCTTTCAATTGGGTTGATATAATCTTTAAATAAGTGCGGTAATATGCTTGAGTCACACACAGACTACAACATTCAGCACGCGAATCACAACAATGGTAACAACTGAATTTCATTTATTTTTATTAATTGTAACAATAACCATTTTATTTGCTCTTTTTTGTGCTACTACTGACACAAGACAGCAAATAAAATTGGCAAATAAAAACAACAACTGTAAAACAAAGAAATTGCATAATTTATTCTGCTACAATGCACTCTGGGAGTCAGTGAGTAGCTATTTTAAGTCATGAGTAAACCTAAGGATCAAGTACCCCCTACAGTTCTTTTTTAGTTACTAGAACTCTCATGTAAGTAAACTATACTAACTACGCATTTGTCACTATAACATACTATTCCTATTTCACTTTACTTAGTTTTTTTAAGGCAATCGGTTTGCATGCTTTTTTTAAGTAAGCCCAACTAATTCGATTTTACAGTGTGCCCGACAGTATGAACAAAAGCGAATGTGACATAAAAATGCAATCGTAAGCATGCCGTTTTAGCTTGTTTTTTGATCTGTCATCTTTCAGCTCTTTCATCTTGAGTCATGATTCGTACCCAAGGATTTGGCATCCTAAGCAATGCTTGTTATGTCCAGAAAGCAAAACATATGAAGCTGTAATCATAACAGTGTACGAAAACGATTACAAGTGCTCGCTGTTTTACAGCCTCTAGTGTTCATTTCTGTTGGAAACTACAATGATATGTACTTACTGGTATGTATTTCGCTTCTTGCAGAAAAGTTCCCAGACGTATGTTTTTGTCATGAGAAAGTCATTTTAATAATACACGGTCAACAAAATTCTAAATATATGCACTTAAAACTTTATTTTGCCATCTTTGTCCCTGGAAACATCTTTTGCAGCCTGGTTTAAATGATGTCCTGGACCCTCACAATCTGCTGGCAGATCCATGGAAGGTGTCTGCCAGGCTAATGGCTTTGTGAGTTGATGGTGAGTGTCAAAGCTGTCACCAGCTCAGCTTCATTTCACCACACGTTCTTCATATCCTCCTCCATCTACCTGATGGAGCACGCTAGTCAACAGCAGGGCCGTACAGCTGTTTTCCTCTTTTTGTACCCATATTGGCTCAGGAGCTCTGCCAGTGGGCTCTGGACAGCCATGTGAAGCAGTTGGATCCCATTAACCAAACCTGTTTGTCCTACATGTTGATGAGGACCTGTGGCCTTCTAAACCTTCGCGTCTATGCTCATGCTTGCTCAACATCTTCAAGAGTGGCAAGCAGATGCATTAAAACTGACAAATTGCTATTTCATTACACAATGACTGCACATTTTCCAGGTGAGTGCATCGTCAAGACAGTTAATTAAAGGTTATTGAAGGTGTTTAGTTGAATTTTCACCACATCAACCTATCTGTACTTCTCTCTTCACTGGAATGGCATAAATGATAATGTATTCAAAAATGATTTGCCATGTGCCTGAGATAGTTCAAATGAAATCAAACCAAATTAATGATCAGCTGTGTACAGAAATCAAATATAATACATCAATAACATCAAGGTTACTACAGTAAAAAAACTTTAAAATAAAAGCTAATTAAAAATATGAACAAAAACGATACAGTATCTCAATAATACTAAAATAACAATGATCAGATCTTATTCACTGTATTGCCAAGATGTAATGACAATAAAAACCTTACAATTGTGCATCATTTACTTGCAAGTGTTTTTAACAAACATCACACTTTTCACTGTCACAACAGTATGCAGAAACACAAAAGTTTACTGTAGGTCATATTTATACTACTGTCGGTCATTTAATTTCTCCTATTATTCAAGACTATTTTATTTGATATAGACTTTCTTATCTTATTTGAACACCAGTCTCAGCTTGTGCCATATCACTTTACTGGAATTGAGGTCAAGACTCTTGAGTTTTTGATCATTGTCATGCTGGATGATTTGGCTTCATTTGAGTTTCTATCACAGACGGACATCCTGACATTCGGCTGTAGACAATCCTGGAGTAACTCTGGAATTCATTGGTCTGTCAGTGTCTGCGAGCTGTCCAGACCCTCAGGCAGCAAAACACCATTTACTCCCCTCGCCATGCCTCACAGTTGGGGTGAGCTTTCTGTGTCACAACAATGTTTTGTTTTCGACTAACATAACCTGAAAACTTTCATTTTTTTCCTCTCAAAGTTGTTTCAGTATGTATGTAGAATATATACTTGCTCCTAACACTTCCATGCAATAATAACCAGTGAAGTCATGTAATGCTATCAGGTACACTATATTGCCAAAAGTATTGGGTCGCCCCCTTCTAATGCAACAGAGATGGAAATACAATTTTTAAATACATGAATTATGTTCCCATCGTTGTTGCCACAGATTTGGAAGTGCATTTTTCTGTTCTAAAGAAGGGGATGTCCCAATACTTTTGTCTATATAGTGTATGTACAAGTCATCGGTGTTTGGTGATGAGTTTTTGGCTCAAGGTCTGCATTTACAGTCACACCAGAGCCAGTGTTCAACTGGGATTAGGACTTGGTTTTATGCAGACCAGTCAAGTTCTTCCACACTGACTCAATCAATCATTTTCTTTTTGAACCTTGTCTTATACACAGAGACATTGTCATGTTAGAATAGAAAAGGGTCCTGTCCAAACTGTTGCTATAATATTAGAAGCACACAATTTCCTAGAATATCATTATATGCTTTAACATTAAGATTTGTACTCATAGAAATTACTAAAGTAGTCAAACCTGTTCATTAGAAGGGGGCGACCCAATACTTTTGGCAGTATAGTGTACCTGAAAACTTCAAGGACTTCATTTGTATGTCTGCTAAGTTTTCTTTGTTTTATTGTCCATTGTTTATTTATTTGTTCAGTTCATATTATTTTAATGAAGATTTGCTTCATTGCATATTTTTACTATACCAGAGATTTCCAAAACAAAAAAAAATCAGCCAAACCCCTTTTTGTAATGATCACATGACATGCAGGTAAACAAAATATTTACTTATTTTTGTAAGTAAGTGAGTTATTTATTTATTTATTTATTTATTCATTAATTCATTCATTCATTCATTGAAATTTTACATTATTTGATTTAATGAATTATTACCTTTTCATCATTTCACAAACCCCCTACAGTTCAAAACCCCAGTTTGGTAAACCCTGTATTACAATAACAGTCAATTATGCATAATTGCCAGTAACTAACACTAAACCAAACCTGAAACCTGTAGTAAGTGCATGTTGTTAATTAATATTACTCACATGTGCAATTACATGACAACAAGACACATCCAATGCACATTCATTTGGTTTGCATCTTCAGCTGTTAAAATATTATAAGCATATTAACCTATCAGAGAAACATTTGAAGGCCACATGCCTTTGCGTTGTTTCATTTGTTAATATTTATTTTATTATAAAATGTAAATGACTTTGATATACACTTCTGAAATTTTAGTACTGTCATAAAACTAATAGTTCACTTCCTGTCTGAATGTGGACTGAAGAAGACTTTAGAAATCCTTTAGTCTTCTCTTGCTGTGATGAATGCCTTAGTCAATTCACAACAGTGGAACACATGACTCCAATTACCCTCTTTTCAAGTAGCAATTAGTTTTCAAGATCCTTGGGGCTTGTAGGTTTTCATGTGTTCATTAAAGATACAGCAAAGTAAACCTTGTACGTGTTGTTTTTACTGTTAGTGGCAGGGATGGAAAATACATAAAATACTCCAAAAGACATTTAGGCTACACTTTATTTTAGTGTCCTTGTTACAGTGCAATTATACATTTAAATACTGAGTAATATTAAATGACTACATGCACTTACTATATGGTTAGGATGAAGGTTTGGTTAGGGTTAGCTGCATGTAATCATGCACAATTTATTGTTATTAACATATAAAAACACTACACAAATAAATAAATAAAAACATAAATTGTTAATTGTTAAGTGTTAATGACATTTATTTATTTGTTTGTTTGTTTGTTTTTTTTCCTGGTGGATTTTACCAGAAGACTAAGGTGCTGTCTATGTTCATGTAGTCTGGGAAGTAGAAAGCAGGATTTGACTGACAACAACAACAACAACAATAACAATGACAATAATAATAATAATAATAATAATAACTGTCAGCTTAGTATATGCTATATTGAGGGGATAGAACAGTGCAGCTTTTTGTGTTGCCATCAGCTGAAAAAAAATGCAACATCAACTGGTTTTATTAGTCAAAAATATTAGTCAATATTGCTGAATCTAGCCAAATACAATGATTTATAATAACAAAACTACTTGTGGGTTAAATCAAGTCGAAATGAAGGTAACAGTTGCAGATGACCAATTTTTACATGAAGTGTATGAATACATTTTTTACATGGTTTGACGGCTTATAATTTACTACGAGGAGAGAGCAGTGTTAAACTGTGACATTCAGTGAAACTCCACAAACTGAGCTCCAGGCGTCTCTCTTGCCTCTGATATTGTTGAATGTGAAGTGGCTGCAGGTGTGTGATCTCTCTCTGTCTGCCACATGCAGTGGTTTGGACGCTGTCCAGGGTGCTGAATCCATGCAGCTGAATGTGAGACAGAGGTCTCAGCTGCACAGTCCCTGTATCGCTGGTGCAGAAAGAGAGACAGGGATGGAGGTTGACTGTCCTTGAGCACCATAAAGACATCCTGATGTGTGAGGAACGTCCTCCATGACATTTCAGATTCTGATTCTGTGCTTGTCTATACTTTCTACTTTTTTCTGCTTCTTGTGCTTCAGTGCTTTGTCCAGGTCATAGGCACTGTTACACAACACAAATTAGTGACATTAACATATACACTTGAGTCCAACATTTAAGACTGTGCTGAACTGAAAGAGCTAATAAGTATGCTAACAGTGAGACTGTGGTGCAAGGAGATGTTGTGAATGTCAGGTGAGTCATTCCTGTTATGCAGGACCTTTTGAACTCTAACTTTTAAGAAATTAGTATGCTTTTGTAATTTAAGGATGCATTTCTATAAATGTCACAGTTGTGTGTTGTGGGAAGGATGCAGGAGACAGCAAGTGAGTAAATGTTCTTAGTTTTAATAAATCAACTTAGAAAACAGTATTCACAACATAAAATGACGAGTGAATGGACAAAGACACGGGGATAACTCAGGACTTATAAAAACATAGAACGTAATCAAGGAGAACAGAAACAGGTGAGGAGTAATAATCAAGGAACTTAACAAGAACAGGAAAAAAACCAAATGAGGAAACTCAGGAAGGACAGGGGAAAAACAAAGAACAAAGAGTCCAGAACCCTGACAATAAAAGGGTATATCAAACTTTCAGAAGTATGCTCAGATCAAGATATGGAGCGGAATGCTTAATTATTCACTTTGTGATTATTTAAGGTTTCTGTACTGTATATACAGTACATTGTTATAACATAGATATGTACATGACATCCAACTTGAAGCATTTCTTTTCAGTTAAAACAAAATTATTATAAAAAAGAAAGAACGAAAAGCTTTTTTGAAACTTTTCAGTTAGCAAAAATACTTGCCAGTGATAAAAATAGCAACATTTATTCAAATCAAAGTAGTGAAAAGCATTTAAAACTCACCCCTGTGTTTACAAGTGACACTGCGATAAAAAAGGACGCTAATGGTTTTTCTCAATTTATTTCACTATGCCTTCAAAACAATTATCACAGCTGTCTGAGCACTTTATAATTTTCCTTAATGGAAGTTAAGGAAATGATATTTTGATTTCATGCTGAGAACAAATTAAATCTAGAAATTTCTCATTGCACAAATTATTACACAAATGTATCAAATTAAAGATCATTGCTTTCAAAATATCCAAATGCAAATGTAACATATGTAAAGCATAATGCAATAACTGCATATAAATTAATAAGATTTACTCTATAAATAAAATGTTCATAATTTCCTCAAAACGAAATGGAATCTTGAGTTCATAATGTAAGAAGAGTTGAAATTTATCTCTATGTATGCATCATTTGATTACTTGATTTGTTCATTTGTAACTAATAACAGGATTCTGGACACTAATAACACACTGCAGGTTTTCAGTGAAGGTCTCAGAGTGAAAACAGTGACTCATGGTTTTGAAATTTGGTTGTTGTCTGACCTCTAGTGTCTGTAAGATGAGTTACAGTATGACAATAAGAACCTATATTTTCAAGACAAGAAAGTAAATGCATTTAGTCCTGTTCCGTTTCATATCAGAGCACAAGTCTGTTTTATGTTTGTTCTGAGAATCAACATGGCTTTCCTTTCCAGAATTTCTCCACAACTTGTAACATTTAAATCAACATTTGAACAAAATAAATGATACTTCATGGTAATTCAAAGATAACATTTTATATGTATGTGTACATTAGAGTGCCACCTGCCTCAGGCTGAAAGTGTCTGCAATTCAAATGTAAAACTTACAAGAGGTTACTTATAAGCTACGATCCAATGATGTTCCAGCACCACAAAATATCTATATTTATATATCTATATCTATATCAATATATCGATAGATAGATAGATTGATATTATAACAAAACAATAAATAGAGATGAAAACGTGAGTAGTACTTCAATCACTGAATGCACCTTTAAGCAAACAGTCAGTAATAAAGAACAAATAAGTAGTTTTATGTGGTTATGTTTGTTAATAGTTACTGTTTGATTTAATATCAGTCTACACAGCTCTGCTCACTGTTGATTTTACAAAGATGTTTTTTTGTTTTTTTTTTTAATAGAAGTGACAACAAAATGAAGCAAAAATAAAACTACATAGAATTATGTAAATATATTTGACATTAAATGACTGATTGTGTTAAACATGTTTCACAGCTGTTACTTCATTCTACTTTAAATTATTCCTGTTCTGTGAACATATCAACATTTTCAACATTTTCTTTCACTTTGCAGCACTGGACCCCCCCCCCCCCCTTGTCTCTTCCCAGGATAGTTTTCCACTGCCATATATCATATATGCACAGTGTTGTAAAATGTTATTATATAATATAAACAGATTTTCTGTAGTACATTTACAATTTTGAATTAATTAAATACTCTAATTAGAAATGACCATTTTGTTTCTGAGTGTCTGAGATGGTGCCCGCTTTAGAGTTGGGGCCCTATGCAAACTTCTGCAGATCCCTTCTTACTATAGATTGCACAGCACAGAAGTCAGCGTTAGGTGAAAGCCCTTCAGATCATCAAGGTCACAGGCCTCACACCCATTAAAAACCAACGAAGCCTGTAGATGGACAGAAGTTGCCAGCTGGACTGTTCTCACGAGAGGCTGAAGAGACATCGGCTTCAGGTAAAAGACCTCCAGCACATAAAAAGGCCCAGACCTCCTTGAGATTTTATGGAAGTGTCAGAGAGAATCATCACAGACCCTTCATACGGGCCTGACCTAAGTGACAGTGCCTTTTTCACAAGAATCTAATATTACATCACCAAATGGTCAAATTAGTTCCACTACGAGGCTGCACCTATTGTATTTTCTTTTCTCAAATAACACGTCTTAGCTTCTCTGCTTTGTCTCTTTTCCAGTTTGTTGTTATATACTCAAAAAGGAAATAAAATGTCATGTAAATAATGTCAATAAACTTCTTTTGTAACTTACACAGCCAATCAGACCACTGACCGCAGAGTGGTTTGTATTAATCGGCTCACATGTAGTGCTGTCAAACAATTAATCGCGATTAATCGCATCCAGAAATAAAAGTTTTTGTTTACATAATATATGTGTGTGTGTACTGTGTATACTTGTTATGAATATATAAGTACACACACAAGCATGTATATATTCAAGAAAAATGTTATGTTTATATATTAACTATATTTATATATAATATAAATTATATGAATAGCAATATCAACTGTACATGTAAATATTTTCAAAATTTATACTGCGTGTGTGTATATTTATATATACATAATAAATATGCAGTACATGCACACATATAGTATGTCAACAAAAACTTTTATTTTGGATGCGATTAATCGCGATTGATCGTTTGACAGCACTACTCCCATGTCGTTTACAAAAATACTGTACTTACTCATTTAATCATTTCCTTTCTTGCATCACCATATAATGACATATTATTTAAAACAACATTTATTCCCAGTACAGATGCACAGGTTCCTTTCGCTTTCCCTCACCAGGGTCACACTCACCATCCTTACTCTCCCCAGACTCCAATCACCAGCGCCAGCTGTCAATCATCTCTTCATCAGGAACTGTCCACAGCTCACACACAAACACACACTGCTTGCCTGCTGATGTTCACTTTGATTACAGACCCTGCTTCTAGTACCTGGGCTGTCGTCAGATCCTCCCGTGTGTGTTCGTCAATGTTTATCTTCATGGTTTTCCTCATTGTTCCCTCTGTGTTGACTGCATTCCTGTGATAAGGTAAGGACTGTTATTATGTGTTCGTCATCCAGCGTTTCTTTGAGCTGTTTGTCTTCACTGTTGCACTTACCTGTAAAATAAACCCAGCATTTGAGTTCATCCATGAAAGAATGAACTCAGCGGGGTTTTCACACTGTTTTGACAAAATGCCCATCCCTTGGAGGAGTATGTGGAGGAGTTTTTGGAACACTACCACAAGTCATGCTGGAATGAGGAGACCCTAAAATACGTCTTCATTATTCTCAGCCAGATGCTGCTGAAGAATAAAGGTCATCGGCCACTGGTGGGATTTATTGATTACACCCTGTCAGTTTGTAGATTATTTTACATCTTGAGTGTGATGGAGGAGCATATCACCAACTCACTCTTCTCACTGCCATCATCACTCCCACTCCAGCTCTGAAGCTGTGATCATCCAGCACCAGTGTTGGGCAGTAACTAGTTACAGTAATAATATTACTTTTTGCAGTAACTAGTAGTGTAACTAATTACTAATAAGATTTCAGTAATAATATTACAGTTACTATCCATAAAACAGCTCATTACTTAGTTACTTTTGATGCCTCAACCCCTACTGATTTGAAAATTCCTAGATAAATCTATTATTTTTATAATTTCCACAACTCGCACAGGCACATGAAGTCACCAGTGCAGCAGGCTAGCTTAGAATATGAAAAAGCTTACATTCAGCGGATGGAAATTTTGACATTACTTTGATTTTTTTATTTTTTTTTTTATTTTTTTTTTTTCAGGAGAAAAGATGATCTGAACACCATTGTGCAAGTTGTGGCATTACATCCCTCTGATCCTGATGTAAATTGTATACAATCTTTTAGAGAACGAAACATTTTTTATGAACTTATATGATTTCTTTTGATAAAATACATCATGGAATATAATCATATATGGGTATAACAGAGAAATTAGAGCTACAGTTAGCTTCAACATGACAATTAATGAGAATAATACAACACTTTTACTTAAATGTTACTATTAATCACCACTGAGTGTTTGTAATAACTTTTGACTGCAATCCAATGTGGATTTTGGTCAAATGATGAGGCAGAAATATATTGTTAGTAACATTTTAGAAGAATTTTATGGGCAAGATATGCAATTACAACTTCTGTGGGTCGTGAAAGAAAAGTAATGTACCTAGTAGTGTAACTAATTACTGTTGTCAGAAAGTAATAAGTAATAATTTTACTGTTGAAACTAGTAATGAGTAATACATTACATTGTTTGAGTAAGTAGCCAACACTGTCCAGCACCAACCTTTATATTCCTTCTTACATTTGGAGCACCCCTACAAGGGCACAAAGGCCCTACAATTGCCCTTCAAGGGCACAAAAGCTCAGCTTGGAATTTGTCCGATCTCATGAGAGTCAGATGTTGATAGCACACTGGAAATAAGATTACCCTGCAAACCACAAGCCAGAAACATTTGTGAAAAAGCCTAATCTAAGTCGATGATTTCAAAACGCTGTTGCTGTGCCTGAACCCAGTTTATCATGTTGCAGTGTTGCTACTATGGATGGACACTTCAAAATACAGTGAATAATTAGAGATAACATAATAACATACTTGTTTGTGTTTCTGTGAACTCACAATAGCTTCCTTTTCCAATTTCCATTAATAGTCAAGATTCAGAACGCAACCCTTGCTCACAACTTACAGTGTGAAAACGTTATCTCTAATAATGTGCATTATAGAATTTAATAATTGATTGGGATGACTGTAATAATCAATGTGTTACAGAGGTCAACTTAGATTATATGTGTGCAACCACACTGCTGGATATGCAAGAAAAAAATGCACACAATAAATTAAGATCATGCTATCTAGTTCAAATTTACACATTATCCACAAATGTGTCTCAGTTTAAACAAAGCTGAATTTTGTTTTCATCCCCATTGCAACTGCAATATTTTATGCATACAGTCTACAAATATTTGGAGAATAGATATACTGTGCTGTAACACGTTTTTGTTTATTATGTGTTATGAAAGACATAATACCGTGTCAGCTGGGTACTATTTGCAAAATAAATCCTGACAGGTAGTTGAGGAAACAGAGACTCTTGCAAAAATTGTACCTTTAGGGGTACGACAGCATGTCATTGGGGCAGGACCCTTAAAGGGACACCTTCTTTGTCCCTAAAGGGTGCATATTAGTACCTTGGAGTAGCAATATGTACTCTTATGGTACTATTATGAACACTTTAGGGATAAAGAAGGTACAAATTTGTCCCTTTGAGGGTCCTGTCCCAGTGACAAGCTGTTGTACCCCTAAAGGTATAATTTTTGCAATTTATTTTTCTGACATTATGACAACTGAAAATGTAGAAGCCAAATGCAAAAGTTATTAAAAGTAACGATTCAATTTACAACTGAAACTAGATCAAGACTATAGCATAATCAAAGAGGAACCGATTACAATAAACACACTTAGCTTTTAAATCCGGGTTGTCAGAAAAGAGGATCAAATGTATCATGAACAGTAATAAACAACATTTAGTTGTTAATTTTATTTTTATTTAATCGGTTCATTGGTAAATGGTAACACTTTAGTATAGGGACCAATTCTCACTAAGTTGCTTATTAGCTTGTTTATTATTAATATATTGGGTGTTTATTAGTACTTATAAAGCACATATTCTGCATGACCATATTCTACATCCCTAATCCTACCCAATACCTAAATTTAACAACTACCTTACTAATGTCACAAATCCGGTTCGTGATCTTCCACCCACTCACCACCAGAGGTCGCTCTTCCATCATATTGACTCTCACACTACACAGACAGTTACATATCACCCAAGGACTGCATTTCCCATCATTCATTGCACTAAGTACACACAGCTGTCTCAATCACACGCTCACACCTGAGAACTATCACACAATCACACACCTGAGAACTATCACACAATCACACACTCTTTATAAGCCTTGGACATTCACACCCTCACTGCCGAGTATTGTTCTGCGTTTAGCACTCTCCAAGTGTTAGCTGCCTT